>PVJX010012657.1:0-49633 GCA_004027295.1 Dolichotis patagonum
GGTTTCCCTGGGGTGATGGAGCCTCTCAAGCTGCCCAGCTCAGGGAGAGCGCGGGGTGCAGAGATGGGGACTGAGGATGGGCCGGAGGCTTCGGGAGCGAGGAGTGCGCTTCGCCGTGTCTGTCAGGCTGTCTTGATGCGGCCCCTGCTCTCTGCAGCTATTCCAGAGGTCATTTCGTATGTCTTTGAAAGGCTCGTTTTAGGGAGAACCGTGTGCCGCTCACAGGTTCCTGCCCGGGTCTGCCTGCGCCGACAGCCACGGATCTGTCACCCGGCCCTGTGCAGCCCTCCCTGTTCACTGAGCCCTTCTGAGACCGAAGCCTTGAAAAACATTGAGCAAGGCAATCCTGCACATTTCCGTCCGGTCTGTGATCTTGGACCCGGGGGATATTTTGAGGACTCTAGGCTCTGCCTGTTTCCTCATTGCCACACGCAGTTTCTGATTTTTAAATTCTCCCTCTACAGGTGTTATTTTTCTTTGATTCCCTGCATTTCTTCAACCTACATATGCACAGCTTTGTTCTTAGGTTTTTGTTTGATCCCAAGATGCATTTTATTTTCCAAACCACTGTGGTTCTGGCTCATTGTTAGACACACTGCGTGTTGGCTTTGGGTCACAATTTCCCTCCTGTCTGGACAGAGGACCGCCAGAAGCACCTGCTTTGTGCTAGGGGTGGTGGGCGAGGCCTCAGAGACGACCTGTGGCCCAGGCGAGAAGTCCTGCCCCCAGCTCCGACCCGTGGGCTCTGTGCTTCCGGACCTCACCTCTGCACAGGGCCAGGTGGTGGGGTGCTGGTACCAAATCCCTCACCCACAGTTCCATTTCACATAGTCACTGTCACCCCTGCGCAGCCACAACCAGAAAGCGTTGAAAGCAAAACTCCGGAAATAAGCCAAGAGGCCACATTTACACCCTTTTTATTCCAGGTGATTGTACAGTTATTCTAACGTATTGGGATTAATCTCTTACCGTGCCTGATTCATGACTTAAGATTGCCTAGGTATGTACGAATAGGAGGGAGCATAATCCACGTAGGATTTGGTGCCATCTGTGGCTTCAGGCATCCTGGGGCACCCTAGGATGCAGCTCCTATTGGGCAGGGGGACAGCCTCCTCCCCACGGCACGAGGTGGTGGGTGATGTGTGCAGATAACAGCAAAGGCCGGAAGGAGACAGATGTGGGGGGAGAGCAAAGGCACAGTGAGAAGAGGGGGACGTGCGCGCCTTGGCGAATCACAGCACAGGTTTGCTGTTGGAGTATGGATGTATTTGCCCCAGGAGGGGAACTGTCATGGTCCCTTTCCTGCAGTTCTGGGAGTAGCCACCAGGGACGCAGTCTCGATAGTGATGGTTCCGGGAAGAAGCCAGTGGGAGGGAGGTAAATCCTCAGGGCTGTTTAAAACATGTCCCTGCAAAATGGTGTAAGCTCCCTAGGAAAAGATCACGTATGCATTAAGACCAGGAGATCGTGTGCAGAAATAGAGATGGACAAATGGGAATCACGGTCTTTCCACCGTGCGTCCTTGTGTCCTTCCCTGACTGCTCTGACCTCTGTTTGCCCTTGGCAAACGCGGAAAGGAGGAAGAAAACCTCACTGTCCTCCTCGAGGCCTCCAGCCTCTGAACGCTGACTCCTTCCCTCTGACAGTGTCGGGCCAGCACAGAGCCTGAAGTAACAGAGCTGACTACGAGCAGGCAGGGCGGCTCCCCGGGCAGGGGAGGCAGTGTTTGTGCGGGGCTGGGCGATGGAGGAGGCCCAGTCACTGCTGTGGACGGGGAGAGCCAGCGGGCTTGCTCCTGGCAGAATGGCCAGCGCCTTTGCTTCCCCAGCCCTGCTGCTCCGCGCCCCTGCACACGTGCGGCCTCCCCGTCTGCTCCGGCCTTGTTTCCGAGGCTCCTTCTCATTCACATCCTCTCCCAGAAGCGAGACCTTGGCTTGTGTAGACTCAAGGGCACAGTGAGCTTGTTTCAGGGGAAAGGCAGGATTGTAACTTTATTGAGTGAAAAATTATGACGTTCACCGGCCCATGGAACGTGAGACCTGCAAGGCAAGTGATTCGGTTCAGTCTTTCCCTTGTTTCTAGAGGAGGGAAACCTTTCTCTGATCAAATTTGTGTTGAGCATTTCTGTTATTAAGTCACATACGCTGCATTTCTGTTGCTCTAACATGTTACTTTAATCAAGGAATTAATGAGTTCACTACCCTGAGCTGAATTTCTCGCATTTTAATTGCGCCCTGTGTGAGTGTATTTTTAGTCCCTTGGGTGCTGGTAGAAAATCGTTGTTTCTTTGTCAGTTGGGGTGGTCTCCTGTGTGCTCTGCTCTTTCCCCCTTTCTTGGAATAACCAAGAATATATAAAAAGCGCTTCCGGTACTGTAAAGCAAGATGCCACAAGCAGAACTGCACAAGTTGGTAGAATGCTAGCGTCCCCCTAAATAAATCTAACCTTTAATGCAAAGTATAGAGATATATAGAGATTTGATGAACTTTTTGAAAGAGTAGATATGATTATCTCAGGTATGACTTTTTTGTTTTTATTCTAGTGAACAAATAACCCCGGTTTTAACATCTTGAGTGATTCATCACCTATAAAGGAAGATATGCATTAGTTCCTAAAACGGGATTCATTACAGGGAAACAACTGGTCGTATTTAACTGTTCAGCTGGAATATTTGTCGTACAAATGCCAGTTCTGTTGAAATTAATAAATTCTCCTTTCCACCTGATTGCTCTGTGTGGAGTGTATTCCACAGAGAGTTTGGTTTGATACCGTTCTTGGCTTACTCATCAGCAATTTACTTCAAAGCAATTTCTGTTATTTATTTTAGAGTATCCGAGGCAGTTCGGGGTTCTTTCAGAAAAAGGTTTTTTCTAAGCATTTCATGTACAATTCGATTTCTGTTTTCACTTTGCCATGCTCGGCAACAGCCATAGAAAAGCTGCATAAACTCCCACAGTGCAGCGGTGGGGCCCAGGCCCGCTCCGCGGTTGGCACTGTGACTCTGTGACTTCTTCCTGGACTGTGTGCCGAGGGCTGCCCACTGGTTCCCTGCCCTGGTGCCCTGGTGCCCTGCCCCGCAGCCTGGGCCCTGTGGCCTGGCGCCACCTCTGGGAAACAGGTTTGGTCCCAGCCCTGAGTGAAAGCAAAGGAGGTCACCCCCGGCAGCCCCAGGGAGGTGGCAGAGCAGGCGTGTGTGGGGGGACAGGGCAGCCCCAGCTGCTGGGCTCTGCCACTGCCACAGGACCAGGGCCTGGACGGGGGCAGCCAGCGGTGTTTCGGGCTCGCGGTGCCATCAGCTGCTGCTGAGTTCTCACTGGTGGTTTCTGTTTTCTTTAGACAGCGCTGGGGACTGAGCTGAGGGTCTCCAGCTGGGCTGCACCCCAGCTCTGGTTTAGCTTTCATTTTGCATCGCTGGGTTGCTCAGGCTGGGCTTGGATTTGTACCCTCTGCCTCAGCTTCCTGAGGTGCTGGGCTTAGGGGAGTGTACCCCCTCACCCAGCAGCGCTGTCTGAGATTCTGCGACCGCTGCCACTGTGTTGCTGGCAATCAAGGGTTCAGGAAGGTCCTGATTCCTGGGTAACGAGAAACACTCACTGTTACCCAGTGAGTGAGATGAACATCGACTTCCAACAAGTATCAGAATCTGGAGGAAAATCCCTCTTCTCCATGATGACAATTGCAATACAAAGAAGCAGCTGTGACGACTTCGTATCTCAGATGGGGAGTTAAATGCCAAACTATGAGCATATTTTAATTCGATGTAAAGGGAGCTGCGTTAGGCGTGTTTTACCATTTCTAGCTTGCATTTGAAACTTATAACTGAGTACTCTAACCATAAAATGGGCCTCTTTGACCTTTCACCGAGTATTTTCGATTATAAGTGACGTGTTAACTTCTGAGTTTCAGCATGCTGCATTTTAGTAATTTGTTGATTTGTGTAACTTTTTTTTCTTCCAAAGAAGAGGTGGTTTGCTGTCACAGGCAGGACAGTTCCGCACCGGAAATGCCCAGGTTCATGGGGTCCCTGCCTGGCCGTATCCTTTCCTGCATTTCCCGTTTGCCAGGCTACATCCACTTTCTCAATCTGGGGATTTGCTACATTAGGGGAAAAAAAACACTAAGAAAAGGAAACTCAATTCTAGCCCTTTTCGCACAGGAGCAAATATTTAGCAAATGTTTCTGGTTTGGGTATAAAGGTCCATGGTGGAGAGTTGTGCCGGGTGGTTTGGGGACACAGGGGTGTAGACACAGAGTGGAGGGAAGACGAAAGGGAGGGCAGAAGGGGTGGACAGAGAGAGTGACCAGGCAGCGGTATGCCCAGGGTGCCCCGACTCTCCAGGGAGGCCAGCTCAGTACAGGAGGATGGAGGGAGACGTAGACGGGATTGCTGTGACTGTCCTGTCTAAGCCAGCTAGAAGCACTGCTTGCTTCAGAGAAGTGCAGATCGTTTTCTGAAATGGCTCTGGTGTTCAGTAGCTAGTACCACTATTTAAACATGGGAGATCTGTCTTCGGATCAGAGCATAACTTCTCTGATGATATGCTTCATTTTAGTGGTTAAAGGTTTAGTAACAGTGGGATAAAACACTCCTTTCCTTCCTTGGGTTGGCAGCACACCAGTGCGGTCCTATGTTATATTTGGAGTTCATATTTTGGTAACACAATAAGGAAATATATATGTACGTGTTTACATATACTTACATTTTATGTATATTAAATGCATACATATATTTAGCAATACAGTAATAGATAATATTTCCCCAAATATCTATATACACTTTCCCTCATAGATAAGTACCGATCCAGTATTTCTCATGGAACATTTTTCAAAACTCTTCTTCCTTGAGGTATACAGTGACTCCAGAATTCTCTGACTAGCAGTCAGCTGCTACCACTCTGTGAAATCTTGAAAAACATACTTTTTGGCATAAACCCAGTTTCCCTTGGCAGTGCGCAGATTGGACCTTTTGTGGAGCAAGGCATGCTGGGAACACGAAGCCGAACCTAACGTTTCCCTTAGGGTCAGGTTCCCCACACACCATTTGCCACTTGAAATCTGAATGCAGCCAACTGTGTCTGAGCCACTTGATTTTCAGAGTTCATCAAACAGGAGAAACACGTGAGCCAAACTGCCCTGGAGCCATACACGATGCCTCTGTGATGCCAGCGGGTCAGAGATCTCACCTTTGTGAGCGGTAACCTTTGTGTTGCCCAGCATAGTCCTAAGCAATCACCAGTTTCCCAGAGATGGCATCAGACCTTCAGACCGAGGGCCAGGTCAGCTGGCATGCATTCTTTTTTGTTCTTTTTTCCAGACAGGAGGAACATGGTTGTCATCACCCCGGTGCATGGAGCGCATGGGACATGTGACGAGCAGGGAGGGCAGCCCTTCCTTGCTCATTGGCCTCTGGAAGTAACAGAGAGGCCCATGCCGCAGGCTGCTTGCCGTTGGCACAGTCACGGCTCACACAGCCTTGGCAAACCTTTAAGAATCGCCAGTCACTTGGGGGTGTCACTGGCAAGCTTGACTTTGCCAATAGCAACTCGTTATCTTGTCGGGTTTATTTTTGTGCTTCTTTGCACAGTCCCGAGTGAAAATGACCCAGAAATAGCTGTTTTTCTCATTCACAGAGACACATCCTTTGGCCAGCAGAGTTACTGGTGCTGTGTTAGAAGTCAGGATGCAGCTCTCGCCACAAGCGGAGGGACTGAGCACAGTGCGCGCCGCGGTGTTTAAACACCGAGCACTGCGTAGCGTCCTGAAGTAGCTCCCCAAGTGATCTGCGTAATGAGCTGAGGTCCCTAAAGAGCAGCCTAATTGGAGTGTTTGAAGCTGGGAGCTTCTGAAGACTGCCCCACACCCTAGCAACAGCCGAGCTCTTGGTAAGGTTAGAGTGCTGTAAACAGGTGGGGAAATTAACAGGCTCCAGGGCTCACAGTGGGGAACTCGCCACTGCATTTGCCTTCTAGAAGGGTGCTCTGAAGCTCAAGAAAGCAGGGTATAAGGCGCAGCAGGCTGTTGGAGAGGGGCTGAGAAAGCTCTGAGAAATAGAGCTGTGTTCCAGAGTTTACCAGACTATGTTTTGTCTTCAGACACTACAGATGAATCATCAGCAACTCCATACACATGTCAGATACAGGCCCACATTTCCTGGATGGACATGATTATTGTGTGTCTAACCTGTACCGATACACTTAACAAAAATGCACTGTCCTGAGTCCCTGGCAGGTTTTGGACTCTGCTGCCTGCCTCTGTGAGATCTTCTTTGTAAAATACTGGAGTTTTTTTTTTTTCTGATAATCAAATAATGCCTGTCTTCTTTGGTTAGTTTATCTGTATTAGTCCACGTTGTAATCCATAATGACTGCAGTCATGATGGGCCTTTGATCATTACACTCCAAAACCTGGGGTCTCCATCTTGAAAAAGATGGTGGTAAGTCTTCCAGCCCATGGTCCTTGGGAAGTAGGAATTGATGGGAAAACCTACAAGACCCCTGGTTGCAAGTTTCTTAAAGGAAGCAGTGATTGTCGTTGGCGTCACTGTCTGGGACCAGCAGTGACCTGCCATGCCAGTCATCGGAAGCCCACAGAACCCCCTCAAGATGTGCGTCCAGAGATAGAGTGTACACCACGCAGAGAATTGTGAGAGAAACCGTTTATCCAGCTTCTCTTTCTTTCTTTCTTTCTTTCTTTCTTTCTTTCTTTCTTTCTTTCTTTCTTTCTTTCTTTCTATTCATCCACCCCTCCATCCTCCGTCAGTCCCTCTGGCAGAACGATGAAGCTCCAAAGATGTCCATGTGCTCATTCCCCAAACCTGTAAATCTGTCGGGGACTTATGCTGGGGCCGGGGTTAGGTTTCTGGCCAGCTAGCTGTCCCAGAAACAAGGAGGTCACTGGAGGGCCTGTGGCTGGCCCAGTGTCATCTCCCGGGCCCTGCAAAAGCAAAAGGGGAGACAGAGCACGAGTGTCCAGGTGCTGCCCTGGGAGACAGACCCCACCTGCCGTTGCCGGCTGTGAAGACAGACAGTGGCTGGGAACCAGGGAGTGTGGGAACCTTCCAGAAGCTGAAAACACCCAGGTCGCCATCTCTGCCCCAACCTGAGATTAACCCAGGAAGACCCATTTTGGATGTATGGTCTCCAGAAATGTAAGGTGACAAATTTTTATTGTTTTAAGCCACCACATTTATGGTACTTTGCTACTGCAGCTGTAGGAAGTGAGTATAGTTATAAAATTAGTATAAAACAGCATAAAATTAGTATCAAACAAGCATAAAATCTATGATGCATGATCTGTTCTTGATTAGTATATTAAATAAAAGCCAGGTCTGTGTCAACCTCTAGCAAATTTAGACGTGGTAGAAGGGAGACAGCTGCTGTATCTGAAATGTGAGGCAGAAATACCAGTCCTTTTTATTAGGGATGAAGTCAAGATAATGACCCTCTGTGACATCTTCTATGTCAGACACTAAAGCAATGCTCACTTTCAGCTGGAGGTCAGTGAAAATCACAGGTCTCTTCCCCACTCCCAACTTCACGGACCTGCCTAAATTCCTTCCTCAATTTTCCTCGTGGAGGGTCCACGGGCCACAGATGGAGGCCTGCGTCCTTGGCTGAGGGATGGGAGAGGGAGAGGGGAGGCAGGGCAGAAACCCATCAGCCCAGCCGCTGCCTCGGCCGACAGGGACTCCATTCCACCCAGAAAAGACCTTGAGAAGCTCCCTCCAGGAGGAACCAAGGGCAGGAAGCACGCAGAGCTCTGTCTCACCATTAACCAGAGGTGACTCTTGTCTAGTCTGCCACTTTCTGGTGCTTTTGTTTGATATTAAGCTGCCATAAAAGTTGAGAGGTAAAGGAAGTATGCATATAACCCTTTGTATAAATCTCTTTTAAAAACTCCTTAATCTGAAAACAAATGCATGTTATTAAAAAGGTTTTGTTAATTGTATATGTTCCTGCTTTCCTGAGCTAGGCTTCAAGTTCTGAGTCACCCTCGGCGCAGGGAATAATCCACGGGTCAGGTGGGACAAACAGGGCGCCTCGGGCTCAGTGCCCTCCTCCGGGGAGCAGCGGCCAGCCCGCTGCTGTCCAGTTCACCCCGCCAGCCTCCTGTGCTTCCATTCATTTAGGTGACATTTGAGCGTCCATCTGTGAATATCGCAGCTTTACTGAGTCAAAGAATCATTTTTCTCCCCAAACGATGAATCATGGTTGAATCTTATTCATTTAAATACTCCAGTGTGATATAAAAATGTATTTTAAAGGTGATTTTTCAGCGTCTCCTGGCCCAGAACCGTAGAAACATGGGGACCTGTAAAATCTAACTGGCATAGTTACTGCTTTTGGAGTAAGTTGTGACCCTTGATTCTGAGGACGACCGTACAGGGCACACAGAGGAAGTTGCTCACTGTAAACTTTCAGTAAAAGCAGGAGGGCGCTGGGAGGGACTCCAGGGTCATGACTCTCGGAGGAGTCCCTGACTTGGAGCTGGGAGGCATTGGCTGTAGACAGGGAGGGGACCCACTGGCCTGTGCATCTCAAGCTTGCAGGGATGACAGGAAGCCGGGTGCAGGGCAAGGCCTCCCTGTCCCTCCAGCCCTGGTCTGCGGCTTCAGTTCCGTGCATCTCCAGGACGCTGCCTGCAGCCAGCGGGGGTGCGCAGCAAGGAGGCAGTAGCTCTGCTGCTGAGCCCTGAGCCCGGAGCCGAGGACTGAGAGCCGCGCAGACTCGCCTGCCTCTGCTTTGTGCAGAAAGGCCTCGGGAGTGCTGGGGAGTGGGTTTGTGCTCCTGAGGGGGCACTTTAGTTGCAGCTGCCATCCCATTCTCCTGGCTCCATCCAGCCCAGCCCCCAGGGGACCCCTCCACTTCGGGTGTCTCCACAGTGGAGCAAACCCAGAGCCCTTTAAAAGCTGGGGGACCCCAGTCTTGCTTGTCCATTGGTTTCTGTGGATTCCCGAGTTTCTCATCTTTAGAAACACCTGAAGCCTCCTGAATCAGGGTTCACTGAGAAACCCATACGTTCCATTTGCACGCAGAGGATGCATGCCGGAACTGCATTCTCGCAGGGATCCCAGGCCTAGTGCCTCAGAAAAACGTATTTTCGTGAGGAGAGAGACAGTTTGTGGGTGACCTCACTCCATCCTCAATGGAGGCAAACTTTATGTATCACAATGAATAAAATGTCTTTTTAAAAGGAAGGACCCAGCAGTTAAATTGGCAAGGGAAGCAAAAATATGAAACTCACAGGACGAATCCTAACTCTAGCCAACAGATTTGGGAGAAGCTCATCGTGTCTCCTCGTCCTCTGGGACAGAAATAATAACTGTATGTAGAGCCGTAAGGTTGTCAGATAAAATACCACGTATCCAGCTAAACGTGAATTCCTGATGAGCAGAGCCCAAATATTTTGTCAGGCACATTTATAGCAAAAATTATATGTTATCTCAAAGTTTAAATGTAATCAATGTCTTGTAATTTATTAGCTAAATCCGAGGATCCTACCAAGAAATCACTCCTGCCGTGCTGTCCTGGACCGTGAGAGTGAATCCTAGTGCAGTAGCAGGCTGGCTGTCCTCTTTGACTTTGCTCAGTGTACGAAGAGCGGCCTTGGCCATGCACCCGCCCCGGCCTCTCCAGGCCATCTCTGCGTGTGTCCTACTTCTTCAGGTGCTCGGGGCTGCTGCACCCTCCTGGCCCTGGCCTGAGGCCTCTCCTGGAGCAGCCAGTGGAAGTGTCAGCAGAGGGCGGGGGCAGCAGAGTGGTGTGGTCAGGGGGCTGCTTTTAACTGCTTTTATTTCATCGCTTATCTGTCAAGTTGCTCGGAAACCACCTCTCCCGCTCGCCCTCCAGGCCTGGGGTGGGGGCAACTGCTTTGAGCACAGGCCCTGTGCATCCTTCTTTATTAGATTCTCCTCGAATGGCCAGGCTTACGAGTTCCTCCTCTTCCTGCTGGAACTCCAGCGCAGGTAAGGGAAGGAGACAGCCACCCAAGGTCCAGGGTCCAATCTACCCCATGAGTGGACTGGGGAAAGGGTAGCATCTGGAAAGGAAAATGAGCACGTGGAGAGACAGAGAAAGAGAGTTGGTGCCCACGCACCCTACACTGCAGATTCGACCACCCACACATTGAAAGTGTTTGAGAAAAGGTCCCATCTATGCTAAACCTGTAGGGACTTTCTCTTGTCATTCTGTTCTAAACAATACAGCATGTGCCTTGAGGTCAGTATTATAAGGAGGCTACAGACAATTTGGAGTACAGATGTTCTTTGTTGAGCGGCCTGCCTGCTTAATGATTGTTCAGATTCAGGACTGAGATGCGCTGTGGGCTCAGCACCCCCATTCGCACTTAGGAAGTAGGACGTCACTGAGGGCCGGTGTGGCCTTACGGTGGCCTCTTTCGCAGTGTGGTACTGCGGTGGGTGCTGATTGTACTTACACTACGTCCTGCGGTTTTATGTTCTGCAGTGCATGTAAGGGTCATGCAGATAAAAGCGAAGTCATTAAGTTGGGGTTTCCTGGTCCATTTCTTTGTTCTGATTACCATAATGTACATATTCTAGGCAATCCCTCGCTTCGCAGTCAGCGCCTTCAACAACCTCGCTGCAGGAAGGTGACTTGGTCAGTGTGCAGGAGGGAATGCACGGGTGACAGCGAATGCTTCCCCGTGTCCCAGAAGTGACACATCCGTGACTGTTGGTGACCGTGGGCGAATCCTCCGCAGACACAGGCACAGGACTGTCGTGCCTCCGTGTGTGTCACAAAGGCACCCTGCGTTCCACAGCGCCCGCACTAACGTCTGCTCTCACCTGCGCTCTGCTAGGGTGCCCTGGTCTCCTCTACTCCCCAGGAAGTAGCTCCCATGTTTCTGCTGAGATCGCTCCGACCACCCGTGACGCGGAATTTGTGTTTCCTTGATGTCTGTGAGGTTGAACTTTTTTCTGTTTTTCATCGGCTATTTGTGTTTTTTGTCTGGAGACCTGTCTATTCGGGGCATTCAGCTAGTTTTCTTCCGGTGGTCTGTGTTCTCGCCGTGGAGTTGTTGGAATTCCTTGTGTCTGGAGATGCACCCACTGTCAGGTGGGTGGTGTGCAAAGAAGCTCTCTTCCCTCGTTCTGTAAGTTGTGTCTCTGCTCCCCACTGTTTCTTTTTACTGTAAAGAGCTTTTCAGCTTGATGCAATCCCTCTTGTCTATTTTTTTTTAATGTTTCCTATACTTTTAGGACGATACCCAAAAAATCATTGCCTCAGCCAGCAATGTGGAACTTGGCTCCTACAGACTCTTCCAGTGGTTTTATACTGTCAGGTCTTACATTTGAGTCTGTAATCAGCTTTGGGTTGATTTTTTTGTTTTGATGTGGCATGGGATTAGGATCTACTTTCACTTTTCTACATGTGGCTATTCCTTTTCCCCAGTGCTGCTTCTTGCTCTGTGTGTGTTTTGGACTCTTTGTATAAAATCATACCTGTCATTGCCTGTCATGCCTGTCATTGCCTGTCATTGTGTGCTTGGATGTGGGGTCTCTTCCATCGGTTCTGTTTTTATGCCAGTACCACACTGCTTTGATTACCATAACTTTGTGGTATATTTTGAAGGCAGGTTGTACAGTGTACCTAGATTTGTCCTTTTTGTTTGAGATTGCTTTGGCTCTTCAGGGTATTTTGTGCTTTCATATGGGTTTTAGAGTTTTTTTCTATTTATGTGAAAACATACTGTTTTGATAAGAATTGTATGTAACCTGGAGATTGCTTGGAGTCATATGACTATTTTACCAATATTATTTGTTCCAACTGATGGACACAGGGTATCTTCCCATTTATTTGTATCTTCTTCCATTTATTTTATTAATGTTTTATAGTTTTCTATGTATAGTTCTTTCACCTCAGTTATTCTTAAGTAGTGTCATTTTTGTAGCTTTTGGAAATAGATTGTTTTCCTGATTTCATTTTTGTATCATTCATTGTTAGTACATAGAAATGCTTCAGATTTTAAATGTTTACTTTTCATGCTGCAATTTTACTGAATTTATTTAAAAGTTACAATTATTTTGGTACCGTTTTCTGTACATGATTAGGAGGTGATGCCATCTATAAACAGAGATACCCTCTTCCTCTCTGATTTAGATGCCTTTCTTTCTTCTTCCTGACACCTCTTTTGGCTAGAACTCCAGAATTATGTCCAATAGAAGTAAGAGGATCAGACGTCCTTGTCTTTGTTCTGACATTAGACAGAAGTTTTCAGCCTTTCACCACTGAGTGCGTTGTTAGCTTGTCATGTGCAAACTTTGTTGTACTGAGACACTCTCCTCTGTGCATAACTTGTTGATGTTTTTATTTTGAGAAGCTGATCTTTTCAAAAGTCATTTTCACATCTATTGAGATAATCACAGGAGCCTTCTTCTTTATTCTGTTAATTTTGTTACTGGGGTACGTTACTTCCTGTCCCAGGGATAGATCCCCTGGGACTGTGGTAAGTGACTTCCTAGTGCTTTGTTGAGGACTTTTCTGTCTGTGTTCTTCAAACACACAATATTGGCCTGTAACTTTATGTCTTTGCAAAGCCTTTGCCTGGACTTCTTTTCATATGTCTTAGTTACTTTTCTTTCCTTGCTGAGACAAAATACCCAACACTCAAAAGTAAAAAAAGGAAAGGTTTATTTAGCTCACAGTTTGTGAAGGTTTCATTCCATAATCATCTGGCTCCAAGGCAGAGACAACAGTTCAAGGCGGCAGAAGACAGCAAAAGAGGGAGAGAAACAAGCCTCTTTAAGCTTCTTTTTCCCCCTTATTTTGTAAGCAGGCTCTCACTCCCTAGGGCAGGTGTAGCCCTCCCTGCCCTGCTCCCAGGCTGAGGAAATTACAAAGTGAGGACCCTGGCCCCCCGATGAGTCACCTAAACTTCTAAACTTCTCAAGTTGGCACTGCATATGGACCATTCTGTCAGAGAAAGCCTGGCCTTATAAAGCGAATTTGGGAACTTGCCCTCCTCTTCCCTTCCATTTTTGAGAGGCTGTGGGAAGAGTTTGAGAAACATTGACACTAGATCTTCTCTTTGATCTTTGGTATAATTCACCTTATGCCATCAAATCCTAAACTTTTATACTTTTCTTTTAAGTTCAAATTAAAATTTTAACTGATACATAAAAACATAACTGTTGTACATATTTACGAGATTCCATGTGATGTTGCATACATGTATAAATTGTGTAATATTTGAATCACATGTAATATATATCTTGCCAAACATTTATTAGTCCTGGGCTTTTCCTGGATGGAAAACTTCTTACTACTTTTTCTTACTTATTATTGATTTGTTCAGATTTTCTATTTTTTTATTATCAATGTGTTCAAATTTTCTTCAGAATTCAACTTTAATAAGTTGTATGTATCTAGCAATTCATCAAATCTACTAGATTATTTACTCTCCAGATAGGTTATAGGTTATCATCTCTCCTAGGATAAGTGTAAAATTGTTCATAATTTATTATCATCCTTTGAATTCTGTTTTAAAATACTTTAATAATTTTTTAGTCTTTTTTTCTTTAGTGTAGTTCAAGGTTTGCAACTTTTATCTTTTCAAAAGCCCACCTCTTTGCATTGTTGATTTTATCTACTATTTTTCTAGTCTGCATTTCGGTTATTTTTGCTTTGACCTGTATTATTTTCTTTCTTATGGTGACTTTAGGTTTAGTGTGCTTTTCTTTCCAAGTTCCTCGAAGTGTAATGTTAAGTTGTTCATCTGGGGTTGGTTTAGTTTTGGGGTATTTGTTGTTGTTGTTTTCTTTTATATAAGAGTTTGTTGCTAAACACTTACTACTTAGTTCTGCTTTGGCTGTATCCCATAAGTTTTAGTACATTGTGTGTCTGGTTTATTTGTCTCAACATATCTGTGTCTTTTAATTTCTTCTTAGAGCCATTGATTATTTAGGAGTCTGTTGTTCTACTTCGGCATCTGTGTGGTTCTTCCAAAATTCCTTGTGCTATAGATTTCTAGTTTTATGTCACTATTGTTAGAAGATGTACTTGATAACTTAAATCTTCCTACGTTGTTAACGTAGGAAGATCACTTGTGACGTGATCTGCCAAGGAGAATAACCTGAGACTCACGGGAAGTGTGTCCGCTATTGTCGGGCAGGATGTTTGTGTGTTAGTTCCACTTGGTCTAAAGTGTCATTGAAGCTCATTGTTCCTTACTTATCTTCTGTTTGAATGATCTTCCAGTGCAGAACATAGGGTGTTGAATCCAACAGTATTGTATTACTCTCTTTCTCCCCACTTTAGATCTGTTAATATTTGCTTTCTACATTTAGGTGCTCCAGTGATGGGTACATTTTTATGCACAATTATTATATACCCTTGATGAATTGACCCAGAACTATTATCGTATAATCACTTTCTTGATCTCTTTTTATAATCTTTGATACAAAGTCTATTTCACCTGACATAAATATAGCTACCCCTGAGCTCTTTGGATTTTCATTTTTATGAAATATCTTTTTCCTTTTCTTTCAGGCTGTGTGTTATTTGGGTATGGATCAGTGTCTTGTAGGCAGCACACAGTTGAGTCAGTTTTACAAGATCCAGTCAGCCACTCTGTCCTTTGACAATAGAGTTTTATCTGTTTACCTTCCAGGAAACTATGGGTAGGCAAGAACTTCTCACTGCCATCCTGTTTCTTATTTTCTGGAGATCTGTAGATCCTTTGGGCTTTTTCCTCACTAGCTGTCTTCCTCTGCAATTAGGGGGTTTTGTTAGTATGCTTTGATTCCTTACTTTTCATCTTCACGTATTTATGTAAGTTTTTGGTTTTTAATTACCATGAGGTTACTGTAAGATTTTATATTCGTGTGTGGCCTCTCCGTCCTCTGTGTGGAGACCAGCAGAGCCATCTGCCAGGGCCTGGGCTGCATCTCTGAGAGCCAGGACGCCCCCTCCCCCAGGAGCCCCACCCCACCCGCTGCTCCCCTCACCGAGGTCCTGTGTCCTGTGTCCCCGGCTTCCCTGCTGTCAGCCTGGTCCTGCTGAAATCCAGAGCTTCCAGTCGCCATGTCCTCCCTGAGGACTGTGGCCCGCAGGGCTTCCTCCCGCAGGGCTGGGAAGTTCAGCGGTGCGCCCCCTGGGGCGGTTCCTACAGCGCCAGCTTAGCTGTGGCCTGCAGACCCGCAAACACATAGGGTGCACAGGGGCCCTGGGAGAGGCTGTGGGGTGGGGAGACCCTCAGCTCCCCCACAGGTAGAACACAGTGGAAATTACAGAGCAGGCTGAGACAAGAGGATTGCCGCGAGTCCGAGGCCAGCCTGGCCTACAACGGGAGTTCAAGGCCAGCCTTGAGCCTTGAGACATAGGAGACCCTGCTCAAAAAACAAACAACAACAACAACAAAAGGAAAGAAAGAAAGAAAATGACAGAACAGGCGCCGGACAGTCTAGCTGAAAAGGAGGCGCCTTGGTCTGAGGGTCTCCGTGCGAGGCAGAGACCTCCTCACCGCCTCATTCCCTTAGTGGCCCATGGTGGTGCTGCCTGGCTCCCGGGGTCGCTGGATCTGCCAGGAGCTGGGGGGAAGGGCAGGAGAGTGTGCTAAGGGCCAGGGCTGATGCCAGAGCCTGGGGCAGGGCCCGGGGAGGGAGCAGAAGGGCTCTGCCGAGCCTGGCAGCGGGGCGGATGCCCTACAAACGTCCACTCAGATAGGACCTCTGTCTGCGGATGGACGAGGCTCGAGGTGACCCCAGGCGCAGGGGGGGCGGCGTGGGAGAGGGGCGGGCTGCAGAGGCGGGGGGTGGGGAGCAGAGCAGAGCAGAGCTGAGGGCTGCAATGGGCAGTGATCTCAAGGAGGCTATTTAAAAGTAGCTAACCGCAGTGGCCATGGGGCAGTAGGGTTAGTGCTCAACGGTAGATTTGCGGTGGAGCATGTGTGTACAGTGTAGGAAAGGTGTGTGTGTTACACACGTGTGTGTCTCCGTGTGTTCATAGATAATGATGTATAATGTACAATAAGTACATTTGCATTTCCAATATGTAATCTCAATTGCATACCCTTGAAACTTTTTAAACATACAAATATAAATAAAAATCAAAAGCCACAGTGTATTCTTCACCAAGATCGTTTACATTTCTATGCAGTTTATTGACTTTTCATAGGTAGATTTAAATACACAGTGACATATGTGTTTAAGCGTCTTCCCTTCAGTGCCTGGTAGCAGGTCCCTGAGGATGGGGCCTGGAACCAGCCTGGCCATTTTTGCAGGGTGGTGCTGAAGGGTCATAAGGGGTTTTCTGTGTCAGGGGCCTTGCTGGTGATGGGCACAGAGGGGATTCAGAGGCTGAGGACAGGAGCAGGGGCTGAGACCAGGAGGTGGCGGCCAGACGCTGCAGGAGGGCTGCAGGGCCCCTGAGGGTAGACAGGAACAGGAGGGCAGAAGGAGGCCAGAGGTGGGCGGGCCAGGTGAGGTTCCCCACGCTAGCAGCCCCCAAATCAGTCTCTGTAGAGGGCACACACAACTTTCCGGATGGTGAGATCTGCCTTTGGCTTTTAGGGTGTTTCAGTTTTGTGGGGTGCAGCCCTTTTCCTCCAGTAGCCCTCAAAGAAACCCAGGTAGCCACAGCAGTGGCTGTCAGCAGCTCTGCAGGTGCACAAGGGAGGGGTTCACTCGGGGCCTCCCGGGGATGCCGACAGGGCCCCAGCTGCAGGGAGGAGAGCGGCAGGGGTCCACGGGGCTGCCACAGATGCTCTGTATTGCAGGCTGCTTCCTAGGGAGGAAGAACCCTCATCCAACCTCGCCAACCTCATCCAAAAAACAGAATTAGTCAAAGATGGTCTTTAACTGACTAATTATTGCAGGAATCATCAATGTCACATGTCACTGAGATTTCGAGTTGGATCAGTTGAGGACCCAGAGAGATCAGCATTCCAGCAGGGCAGGGTGGCTCCACAGCAGCAGTGACAGGAAACTGCATTTCTTTGGGAATCAAGTGCTCGCAGGGATGTAAGTTATCACCCGTCTCTGGAAATTCAAGGAGCCCGGGCAAACACACTGATACCACGGTGGACAAATCAGTTGCTCCAAATTTGTGTTCCACACTGAAAAGTCCGAGAACTGAATGTATCTTCCCCGTAAGAACTAATGCAAAACCAAACAACTGGTTTTGAAGCCCCAAAATTACACCTATAAATTCACTTTTCCAGGACTTGAGCAAATTTTATGATTTCTTCTTTATCTCTGTTCTGAGTTTTCCTCTTAGCTTTTCCGCTGGGGTCATTAACTTTCTTTGGAGCCGTGGTTACTGTATTTTATGCCAACGAAACACCACAAAAACCCGGTGACAAATGTCTTCACACACTGGTGCAGACACTCCATGTCGTCTGGCAGGGGTGGTGCTTAGACAGAAGTGTCACCCTTAGCGTCCCAGGTAAGATGTGACACACAACTCACTCTCAGCGTGTACAGATTTCCCTTTGGATTTTCAGTTCGACTATTGAGGAAAATTATGAGTGCCAAGCAGAGCTTTGTAGAACTTTGCTGTTCAAGTAGTGGAGAGTTCGAGCTTGGAGCTGTTGGACAACCGTGGTGCCACTGCGCAAGGCAGAGAATTAGACCGTTAGCTGGACGGGCTCCACCCAGTTAGTCCACTTGGAGCCGTTTCAGTTTTCCACGGCGTTGGCAGCACCGTTTGAGATAGTGAAATATTCTAGAAGCCTCTGGGTTTAGACTTTGCTTATAGGTAGAGAAAGGGTGAAGTTTAGAAGATGAGGGTTGGGACAGCCAGTGCGGTTCACTGCTAGGACCCTCTGTGCTGTAGGGTTTGCAGAGTAATTCCCTAACCTGCGGGAGCTCTGGGCAGCCCCCAGTGGGCCCTGCACCCGTGGGGAGTGCTGAGCAGAGCATAGGTATTGTGCTTGTCTCTGTGCATATGCCCCTGTGCTAACATGTAAATTGTCGATTAAGCACATAAGAGATGAGCGGTAGTGACCAATACCACACCACACAGCAAGGGCCTGACACCAAGCCACTGAACGCTGTTTCTCACATGCCCCCCTCATTGCACTGCAGACTTGAGCACCTGGGGGTTCAGCACCCCCCTTTCCCCTTTCCCTGCCCTCTTAGAAGATACATTGTCCATTTAGCTTGATTCTCTCTTTTAAAACAAAAAGAGTGACAAGCGTTTCAAAAATTAATTAAAGTAAGATTTCAGGATGAAGCAAGACTTTTGGAGATCTTTAAATGGGGGTGTGCTAACTTATAACGTGCAGAGTCCCAGGAATTCGCGCAAATCTGTGTACACACGTGTGGCTCTGGTTTTCCATGAAACTACTTTCCATGGCGTGTTCTGATCCTCTAAAAATTAAGAAGAATCATGTGTGATTTTTAAAAGATTACTCCTAATTTGTTTTAAATTTTGCGGTGTATCTTTCACTGACACAGCCGATCAATATATTCCCTGAAAAAAGCGAGTCAGATATAGTTTTAGAAATAATTATCTCTGCAGCGCAGCGCTCTGCCTTAATTACATTTTCACAATTAGGCGGCTGGTGTCATTAGCCTGCCTGACAGCCTTCTCGGCTCCTCACCTCATTTGCAAGCAGGCATCTGCTGGAGGGAAGCCACCGCCATCTCCCTCCATCGAGGCTCCTCCATCTTACACTTCCCGAGTGCTAAGGGGTGTAAACGGCCTTGCTGAAAGTCCTTGGGAAAACACGGGAGCCACGCGTGGAACAGAAACGAGGGGGATCCAAAATTCCAGAATCAAAGCGATCACTGCCGCTCCTGCCCAGCACCGGCCTGGGAATACACGTTCCCTTTGCGCTAATTCTTTCTGGGTGGCTCCAGAGCGTGAAAATGCAGAGATTTTCCAGGTCTCCACTCTCAAAACTCAATAGATTTCCTCTAGTCCAATCTCAAAAGGACAAAATAGTTTCCAATGAACTTGGCTTGTAGTGCATAAAAATTCTAAGAAA
The DNA here is from genome assembly GCA_004027295.1 of Dolichotis patagonum. Lineage (NCBI taxonomy): Eukaryota > Metazoa > Chordata > Mammalia > Rodentia > Caviidae > Dolichotis > Dolichotis patagonum. Next base: position 18,949 of record PVJX010012657.1, read on the forward strand.
TTCTTCATGTTAAAAGAGAAGAAAAGAGTGAACCTAGACAGGGCCCCATAGGGGTCTAGGGTGAAATGTCTACTGGGGCCAAAGCAGCCTCTTTCGGGGGTCTCGGCCTTTGTCTTATCCTGAACAAAGAATTAGACAAGAAATGTGCAAAAGGTGGTGCTAGTTGACATTTATTACGCATATGAAAGGTAGGAAAAGAAGCTCTGTGAAGAGGAATGACCAGGAGGTGAATGGCCGCTGTATTTTGTACCCCTAACTCGACGTCAGCTCTAGGCTGTCCTATCAGAAACCTGCTTGCTCTCCTGCCAGAATAATTAAAGAACGCATTCCCTGATTGGTGCTGGGCGTAGAGTTTGGAAGCTGCGCTGTGCACACGAGCGCTGGATCTCTCTGATCCACAGGCCACGCCTACTTGCCAACCACTTTGCCACGCCCTACTGCCCTACTTTCCTGCCTCAGCCGTGGTTTCATGATTTTGCATGCAAAGCTGCATTTTACATTCCCTGGAGGAAAACACGCCCCCTGCAGTCGCGGTCAGAGACGTTTCGTGGGCGTTTCGTGGGCAGAGACACAACAGACAGAGGCTGTTCCCTGAGCCAGCCGCAGGGACACTTGTCCTTCCTGAGGCTGCAGCTGCCCTGTGGCTAAGGCTCTGAGCTTGGGCCTCGCTCCCCGTGATCACTGCCGCCTGTGGTGTGTGGCCGTGACTGTCCTGGCTCACTGACCTGCACCCAACTGTCGGTGCTGTCTCGGTTATTTTTCTCTTGTTGCTGGGACAAAACGCCTGACACCCAAAATGAAGGAAAGAAAGGTTTATTTAGCTCTCAGTTTGTGGAGGTTTCAGTCCAAAATCAGCGGGCTCCAGGGCAGGGTGGCGTGGCACAGGGCAACACTTCAAGGTGACAGAAGACAGCAAAAGCAGCAGGAGCAAAAGGGAGAAGAACAAGCCTCTTTTCCTCCTTATGCTGTGCACAGCCACCCCCTCTCCAGGGCTGCTGTAACCCTCACAATCTCTGTGCCCCCTCTTGCACAGGATGAGGGTGTTTACAAAGCAAGGATCCCGGCTCCCTGCTGGGTCTCTGAGTGAAATTTCTAAACTGCTCAGGTTGACGCAGTGTGTCCACCATGACAGCTGCACAGCATTGCAGTCTGTGTAGTTACCCCGCAGTCAAAGAAGCCTCATCTCATTTATCTGTATTTATTGTAGCTCATATGTTATCATTTACCCCCGTGAAGGACCACGAGGGATGTGTGCACATACACACATAGGAGCGAGTGAAAATCAGACCTAAAATGTTCACAGCTGCTGTGTCTCCACCACTAGAACACAGGATTTTAAAAGCAAAGAGACACACACAGGCACACATGCATGCACACATGGGTACACACACACACACACACACGTGACACACACATCTGACACATGATGTGTGTGTACACGACAGCCCAGGGGGAGAGTCCCATGTGAGATGTTTAGTAGAAGGTGAAAGCATTAATCCCAGCTGAACGCGAGGGGCAGCTGTCACCCCACCACCCTGTGAGGATCACGACCATCCAGGGCCTCCCAGGCTGTGTGGAGAGACTATGAGAGCTGGGACTGGAAGCCTGTGGTACCAGCGGCAGCTGTGGCCGTCCTCCTGAGAATCTGTGGGAGGAGGACGGGCCAGGCCATAGGAACCCAGGGCCCCAGGATCTCTCGCCTCCAGACAGGGAGATTCCCAGGGGGCGCCTGCCTGCGCTCCAGCGGTGTTCAGCTATTATGTGTCCTGTGGCTGTGGTTGTAATAATTTGCAGTTGTGTTAGCAGTAGCATTAGTGGTCATCGCTGTGGTTAAGCTTGTAATTCTTTGTTCCAAATATGAGCTCAGCGCACCGCATTGCGTGCCTTCCCTATTGGCTAAGAACTGATACTTGAAGGATGTTCCATACATTTGGAAGATTATGTGCAATAAAGGGCCATAATTTTGTCATCATGTAGGAGTCTAATAATTTATTAATTTATTTGGAGAGATAAAAGCTGAAGCAAATGCGGCCACTTTGGAAGAGTGTCACATAGGAAGACAAAGCTGTCTCTTCTGATGTGTCACTGTGCGGGTCCACCGTCCAGCACTATAATGAAAACCTCTAGCAATTAACTCCCAAAACCGTTCTGCAGGTCACAGTGGTGGAGGTTCCTGTGCCAGCTGTGGGCTTCCAGTGGGGCAGCGAGGTGGCGCTGATGGGCAGGGTGGCAGAGGAGACTGCTTAGATGGAGAACCCGCAGGCAGGAGCAGAGGGAGAGGGGGGATCCCACCTTCCTTACCGGGGTTCACGCTGGAGCGCCTCCTGTAGGAGCCCCGCCTGAGGCCGGCTCCCCAGTGTGGCATGCAGCGGGGACAGCCTTGACGCTGACACTGAATCAAACTAAGCATCGCAGCCCCCTGCGGAAGCATGTACCTTGACCCCAGGTAGGTCGCAGGGACACATGCACGGGGCCACACGGGTGACAGCAGGATCTCAGCAGCACTCCTCCATGGTACCCGACACAGGACGAGTTGGCAGATACATCGTGTCCACACAGTACCACAATATGGGGCAAGAACGGGCAGCCAGCAGCTCCACCTCTGTCAGCTGACCCGGTTAGAAGGTAGGCTTGGCTCGTTTCTAAGAATGAGGAATCGCTGAGAAGGACAGGGCTCGGTGGTGTCGGGAATTTGCTCCTTGACCCAAAGGCTGATGTGGGGGTAGAGTCCACAGGGAGAATTCAACAGCGCCGTGCCCTGTTGTTTAAGAAGGAAGACAGAATGTTGCTGTCCTTTTTATCTGTTAAAACATTGAATAAACATTTTAGCAATTTAAATGGATATAGTTTTGACGGTGTCCTAGGTAATTTCCCCCGAATGAAATGTTGGTGCTGGTGGACGCTAGCGGAAGCTGATTCTGTCGGGCGGGGTGGGGCTCCGATGCCCTTCCAAACCCAAAGAAGTGGGACTTGTTTAGTGCCCTTTCTACTGGTTGGATTTGCTGAGACTGTAAGATTTCTGTATGGGGGAAATAATTTTAGGAGACTCATGAGTATCAACGGAAATTAAACCTTGTTTTAAAAATTTAACTCTGAACATCAGAGAAATTATAAAGTTATGTGATAAGAAGACTAACATTTAAATAATATTTTAGTCAACGTAATATTTCACTTTCCCCTTGGTGTCCTTGTAAGATTGGTATCTCCCCCCCATTTCTTTGTCTCTTTTGTTTTTATTAGATTTTATTTGTCAACAATGGATGATAGAGAACTGATTTTATTTTTCTACACTACTGAGTTAACATGAGGATTTTCGTATTCCTCTTAGTTTGTGAGCCTTGTGTGACTGAGGTTTGAGTAAATATATTTTGAGGATTTTCTTGTAAATTAAAACACCTTTGTTGCCTTTCCACATTGAGAACTTAAGTGCGTGCAGCCTGACTTTAATCTTCATTCGTTTTTCTAAAAGCTCTCAAGTATTTTGTCCTCTTTGGGGTCTTCCAAGTATCCCAACTTCACACAGTGAAAATGTATTACTGTGTATTTTAAGTGGAATTTAAAAGAGCCAAGATGTGCTGTGTATGTACCCCTGCTACCTCAGGTGAATGCGTAACTTCTTGTCTTCCAAGCATGTACCAATGAAATAAAAATTTAAAAATACATCCATGAAGCTTAAAATTTTTTAAAATGGCCAAAATAGAACAAAGATAAATATTATTTTTGTCAGGTCTTGCTTTGCAAAACTAAGGTTACCAGACTAAAGCAAGGGGGCAAATCTCCTCCTCACGTTTGCTACCCAGTTTTTGGTCGCTTTGATCACACTGATTGGTCCACCATAAACACACTCAAAAGCTTTCACCCAGGGAGATCACAGATGCCTTAGCTGGCAGAATCATGAGCAAATTATTTTGATCTTACCTTTTATTAGATATTGGTAATGATCATTGCCACCATTGATATCGTGATAAGTTATCATGTGCTGGGTACTTGGCTGTGCGTTTTGCATGTGTTATGTGAATGTCACTGTGACCTAAGTGTGAGTCTTGTAACAGCTCAAAGGGTAGTGTATGTGCGGAGACCGAGACTCAGACTAGTCAGAAAGTTAAACGGGTTCAGACTCACATCCCCCAGCGAGTGCTGTTGGTATTCAGGTTCATAGTCGACTTCTCTGCCCCAGGTTATGTCCTTACTAGTGCCCTCTGGGTGGGGACAGGCCACCCGGAGTACAGTGAGGTTTCGGTGCTGTCCCTTTTCCCATGAGGCCCTGAGTCCATCTGGTGTGGGAGACGTAGCTGCCAAAGATAAGGGCGAGTGGAAGAAGGCACTGGTGGTGTCGCATAGCTGACCACATGGCACAGTTTGCAAACCATGCAGTGTGGGATGGAAGCAGAGATCACCCAGGACACTCAGGAAACTTGAAATTACAAATCGAGCCGGCCAAGGTCTGCATTTTCATAATGAAAATATTGATTACATAGCGAAGGGAGACGGGACTGAAATAACAGCTCGAGTGGATGCAGATGCCAGTGCCGACCCTGGGCTGTGTGGTGTGGGGGAGGCCCAGTGCGGGGGCAGGAGAAGCCGCCCTCACCGCACCCGCAGCACGCGCAGGACAGGGCGTCTGGCTGGGCGTCAGTGATGCCAGAAGGGGCATCGTTGTGGAGTCCTGTGTCCCTGAAAGGCCAGCTCTGAAACCACGGGTGAAGCCAGGGATGGCGGAAGTGCCGGTGCAGCTTGAGAAATGAACCTGGCCGTGCTTGGCACAGCGCGGTGGGAGGGAGGAAGGCAGGGCCTCGTCCTGCTGGAGAAACTTCTGGAACCCTAGAGCCCTGCAGAATCCAGGTTCGGAGAGGGGTAGTGGGCCACGTGCTGTTTGAGATGCTGGACATTTCTTCTCCCTGGAGACAGGAATCTTCAGATGCTCTTTGGTTGTTTCTAGTGTCTTTCTTTTACTAGTTTATGTTCACCATACATAGTCACAGTCATCGGAGGAAATTGCTGGGCGCGCGTATTGCATCTTAATCATTTTTACTTCTTCCCCTTCCTGTCTCCTCCAAGTTCCCCTCTGTGTTTCCCAGCATCTGCGAGGCCCGCAGTGCTCTTCTGAAGGTCACTGGGCCGGTATCCAGGTCCCAGGGTGCACCGGCTCGGGCATCTGAAGGGGCTGGGCTTGCTCGCTGGCGGGTCTCTTTGCAGGCACTCAGAAGACACAGTAAGAGGGACTGTCCCTGCGGTCTCTGGGCTGCAGACCCCCCTTGCCCGGCACCGCACACGCACACGTCCGCCTGCACGGGCCTGGAGGTCATCGTTATTTATTACATCGGGGAGCCGCTGCCGCTGGGAGCCCGTGATGAATGGTAATGTGTGGACCCGCAGTAATTTGCTGACATGTTAGATCTCCAGGAGGCTCCGGGATGGAAGCGGCATTTTTCAAATTCTGCTCTGTGGAGCCCCAGGGGCTGCCCCGCTCCAGGAGGGAGGAGGCGGCAGCTCTCACCGCTGAGCTCCATATTTAGTTCCTTTTCTGGCTTCATTTGTTTATAATTCTGCTAAGATTCTGAATGAAGACAAGCAAATGTTGTCTACAAAAACATTTTTAAAAAGCTGGACAGCAATAGGAGATACGTGCTGGAAAAGAGCAGAGCAGAGCGGTTCCCAGACTGTTTGCTGGTATTTTCTAGGCCAGTGTATGTCTCTGTGTCTGCTCATAGTTTGGTTTTTCTGCACTGCACACTGATCCCTAAGCCTCACGCATGGGAGGCGAGCAGCTGCACCCCGGCACTGCGGTTTATTTGCATGATCATCTGGGTTAGTTTGCAGGGAGCCAGATGCAATAGCACGGCCTGGCTGGCCGAGTGAAGATGCAGGGATTTATGCTCTGCTACCCTGGGGGCTGCGGGTGTGAGGTCAGGGTGTCGGCAGGGATGGTCTCCTCGCTGGCCTTGCTGCTTGGCTTGAGGCTGCTGTGTTAGCCGGAGACGGGCTGCTTAAAAGAAGAAAGGTGTGTCCTGCTCACAGTTTGGGGCCTGGCACTGGGTCAGCGCAGGGGTGAGGGTCTCCAGCTGCATCACGTCATGGTGATGCTGATGACAAGACCCTGGGCAGAGACATGCCCAGGCATGCCATGTCCCATGGCAAGAGAGGTGGCGAGAGAGGCGGGCCGGGTAGGACACAAGCGTTCATAACAGCGCCCTCAAGAAAGCTGCCTTAACCCCCCAAGGGACCCCAGGATGCCTGCATGAAGGTGATGCCCCTGCACACTGCTGTGTGGATTCAGGCTCTGAAGACATGAGGTTTGGGTGACAAGCCACACCCAGGCCGCAGCAGTGGTGTCTTCTCCACTGTCTTTGCATGGTCTTCTCTGTGCATGGCTGTGTGCACAGCCCCCTCTCTGAAGGGACACAAGCTTCCTGGACCGAGGCACCCTGATACCCTTGTGACCCCTTGAAGACCCTGCTCCCAAGTATAGTCACATCCCGAGGTGCAGAGCGGGATTTTGGAGGACGCAGCTCAACGCGTGCCGTAATTAAAGTGGTGGTGTGTGTGAAGTCGGCATCGCAGAGCTCCTGCATGACCCCGTAGGAGCCCCCTGCCTACCTCAGAGCCCTGCTTTTCAGCTGTGTCTACACTGATGGTGCCCCAGCCTGGCCAGAGGAGGCAGAGCACACCGTGAGTGTGTGGAAAGCGGGGCGCCTCGGGGTGGGCCTGTGCCCTGGCTGGGATGGCCTCTCCCTCCTCCTCTGTGCAGGCCCTACCCAGTCCATCCTCACTGACCTCCCGGTGATTTTCTGTGTTTCTCATTCACACTGCACGTCTGATGGAACCGTCACCACCTCCAGCTTTCCTCAGCACGGCACTCACTCTGCTTCGGTTTCAGGCTGGCCGTGACCTGGGGAGTCACTGTCACCACCGTGACCTGAGGCGGGGCTGGCCCGTAAACCGAGGCCCTGCAGCCTGTGCTGGTGCAGGTGCTGAGAGCTGCCCCTCCTGCCCGGGGTGCGCAGAGCCACTGCCGCTGGGGTGGACCGTGCTCCCTGTGGCCTTCTCATCTGCCTGCTGGGACACTGCTTTGCGGTCAGCAGAGGGCTGGCACCAAGTGCACTGTCACGAGCGTGCCAGGCAGTGCGGGAAGCCTGCCTGTGTCTCCCTTTCCCTCGTGTGGTGGCCTGCATTAGCTGCTATCTGTCGCATAGCCTGTGTTGACAGTTATTCTACCAGGGGACGGAGAGAGGCACGTCTGATGACTGTACAGAGAAATGAATACAAAAAATACATTTAAACACACAAAAGTTCTAAACAAGCCATTCCCTTCAAATGAAGCAAGCCAGTTGGCTGTCCCTGTGTCTGGTGAGGACTTAGCTGCAATCTCACCTTACACTGCTTGGCCTGATTTGGGCAACTAACATGAGATGATAGGGCTATTTTGGGAACTAAAAACCCAAGCTAAAATTACTTCAAAACGAAATTTTATCATATTACGTTTTGGGGGAAATATATCCAGTATACCAAGTTGCGTTTGTATCTCCAGGTAAATAAATTTATGAAATTAGATTAAAAAGGGACAGATTAAAACATGTCCATTTCCTGTGGTGGACTAACTAACTAACGGTCAACTTGCAGCACCCAGCTGAACTGAGTTGGCGTGGTGCTGGGTGTGGAAGGCCCCCTGGGCATTGTTGCCAATGGCGTAAAAGAGACTCGGAGGGGAAGACGGTGCTGTGGATTCTCCTGGAGAAGCTTGTCATGCTGGTTGTCCTGATAGGAACTCACGAGTTCTCATCATTAGAGGTGCCCAGGTCCTTGCTGTCACTGGAGATGGCTGTGGTTCTCTTCAGGGGAGCTCTGGTCCTTACCTTGAGTGTGGCTTCCTGGCTCCAGGGCAGATCCCTCAGCCCGCTGGCCCAGATCCTTCACTCTACTGCCACAGACTTTCTGGTTTCCACCACTGACTTTGGGCCTTTCCAGTGCAGATCCTTGATACAGACTTGCATGAGACATGGTCGCGGGCTCTGGGCCTGCAGCTGGACTCATGGAGGACATTGTCATGGGACTGCCCGTTCCTCAGCTGGATTCCTTGGGTCTCTAGTGTGTGGACAGATCTGTACTCTTCTGAATCTCACTGTTTGGGTGAATATTATAAAATAAGCCTATAAGTTATGTGTCCTGTAATAAATCTGTTCCCCTGTAAACTCTGACTACAACATTCCCAAAAGTTTTCTTAGGGTTAAAAATAATAATTTGCCTTAGGACTGCTTTAAATAACTGTTAGTGAGTTTAAAATATGATTCAATATGAAAGAAATTCACACCCTTCCTCTCAGGAACATATGCTTTGCAATGTGATGTAATCTTGTGTTCTAAATTTAAGGCCTGAAGGATGAAGCGTCCACACTGCCCGCTCCTTCTGTCAACGTGCAGATACTGTGCGGAACTGCACTCTCTGAGAGACGCAGGTCTGAGAGCTGCGCTCAGGGCCAGCTTGGTCCCTGGGAGAGGAGCAGCTCACACGAGGACTTTGAAGGCATGAGCCCCCCGAGCTTCCCTGCTGGGCGGTGATGAGCAGCGTGCTCCTGCCTCCTGGGGTCAGGGCCATGGCTCCCTGCGATTGGTTGCTGCTCAGAACTTCCCAGTTGCATGTCCTTGGCATGTGCTTTAATGCCTTTCTGCCTCGGTTTCCTCATCAATAAAGCAAAGCAGAGTGCCAGCTGGTCAGATTGTTGAGGAGGGTCAAATTATTTCTGCAAAGCACTTAGCACAGAATCAGAATCCTGGCCCCAGTCCTTGCATGGTCCGTTGCTGGTGTTTGCAAAGCACTGGGTTAAAACTAACTGCACCTGAGTCACAGCCTGCCATGCCACCAGCTTGTGGGGTGGGGAGGGGGGGCAGCATGTCTCCTCCATGGTCCAGAAACACAGGAGTGGGCGGGGGATCTGGGTCTGGGGAAATCGGCTGTCCCTGCTCGCTGCGGGAAGGTGGCTTCTTAGAGGGCCTGGGAACAGGCTGCTTCTGGGTGTATCTGCTCCCTTTCTTAGAACCAAACGCTCCGCATCGGGAGGAACCTGTGTGCTGATTGCTTAAAGCGCCTGCCGATGATGCTAAACCTTTCAGAAAGCTGCCCTTGTGGGTCTTCACCATTAGAGGGGGAAAACAGCAGTGAAGAAAAGGATAGATGACACGGGCGTGACAGCCAGGGTCTGGGGCAGGGAGACCACAAGCATATCCACAAGAAAAATAAAGTTACAAAACAAAACAAAATAATGCAGAATTGGCTTTTCACGTAGATGTGGCATTCTGAGACTGCTGATGTAAGGTGGTGAGTTCTCTGTTAGCTTTAATTAATCATCTTAGCAACACTTGAAGCTGCGTGACCAGAAGTCGCCTTCGTGCTGGGGTGAATGGGTTGGAGACAGGAAGTGGGCGCTCTGAGCCCTGCACATCGTGTGAGGAGACGCCAACCTGGCAGCTGGCAGTGGTGTGACCTGGCCCTGCCTCCACACTGTGCTGGCCTCAGTCTAGGGTTCCCGGTTCTTGGGGGTTCTCTTTCCAAGGCCTCTCAGCTGAGACAGATAGGAAGTGCAGGCCTGTCACAGCTGTGGGTCCTGGTCACAGGTGCTAGAAGCTCACTGGTTGAGAAGCTGTCTGTAATCTCCTACGTGACAGCACTTTTTTCTTTTGGCATCTCAAGCGTAAATGAAGCAGATGTATCAATTTAATTATTTTACATTAATTGTAACATTTACATTTATTATTTCATTGTGAGTTTCTCAGGAAAGTGGAAGAAAGATGCACTGTAAACTGTTAGGGCAATAGGATGACTATTGAAAAGTGATTAGTGCCCATAATTCAGAATCGAGCATGTTGAGCCTTTAGGGATACTTTTATCCAGTTACTTCCTGTGATGATGTGTGGGCTCACATTACACTGTCACTCTTCCCCCCAGTGAGTCCATTATATCACTTGTCCAAGAATTGTATTGTAGCGGAAAATGCCCAAGCCTGTATCCAATGTACTTCAGTTTCTTAGTTGCCCAGATCATAGTTCCCTTTCCAGTTCTGATTGTCTCTGCCTCTTAGAATCACTGTGGTGCACATTATATAAACCACCCCCAATTGACAAACCATTCTGCCTCTACTTCCTGCTTATCTCATATAAGCCTTAGAGCACCAGAGATCAGGGTCTGGTATTCTTGGAATGATCCTGATCAGTGCCTCTTGATGTAAATAAATCTGTTTCCAAATCCTGGGTATTGTTGTGGTGTTGCTGTTTGCACTGCATCTAGTGCATTGACTGAGAAGGCTGACCGTGCTGTTCTCTTTGGTCACTGGTGATGGCCCTCACAGCGGGAGCGAGGACTTCTTCAGGTCCTGATGGGAGAGCATGCCCTTGAGCAGAAGAAGAGCTTGATCAATGCTTGTTAGTTAAGACCATTCTCAAGGGAAAGGGGATTGGAGCATATAACCTCTGAGTGACTAAATGCATCCGTGAGTGAGTGGAACAGACAGCTTAAGCAATAGGCTGCTTCATCTGGAAAGCAATGACTGTAGTGGCTGATTGGGTCCTCAACTGCGGTTCTGTGGTGATTGATACATGGGATAACAGAACCTCACACCCTCTTTATCTAAATTGTGCCAAAGTCCTTGTGAGGGGCACAGCCAGGTGGGCATCTGAATGGTCTCTGCCTGAGGGGCACCCCATCCTTTGTCTGTTTCACCATCATTCAAGGATACACAACACACTCATAGGCAGATAGAATGAGAACTAATTAGTTGGAACCCAGTCTCTGACTGTAGGGAAAGTGACTCTTTCAGAGTTAAAAATAAAACCAAACCACTCCCTGCAACTCAAAGATTTTTTTAAAAAAGGAAAAATCATGTTCTTCCTGAGAATTCCACTTTGGCACCCTCTTCAGCTGCTGCAGTTGCTGCCAAAACCTATAACTTCACTCCCCACTTCCAATTTATCTACTTCCAGCCAGTTGAACTGGTTCCAGCTAGCAATTGCCTGAATTCACCCTCCCTCCACAGCCTTCTGCTTACACACCTGTCCTAGTCAGATGGCATCATCTAATGCCCACTTGAGGTGACTGTCAACAGTTCCTTCTGAGTTCCACATTTTTATTGAGGAAAAATTGAACTGTCAGGCCTGGAGAAATAGGACAGACTGAGCTCTATCAAATTACCCCCCGAGAGCCCACAGTCATTGCAAAATTCAGGGCAAATCTGTGACTTTCCTGGTAGACAATGGAACAGAGCTCTCTGCCTTTGAAAGTTCCCTCTGTAAAAAATTACCATCTCTGAGGCAACTGGGATGCTTGCCTCTTGCCCCTTCTGCCAGGCACAATCTTATAGCCTGGGAGGACATCTCACCAAACATGAATTCCTGTATACGACAGTCTCTCTACTGCTTTTGGAAAGAGACCTCCTCTTCAAGTTAGAAGCAACTGTATCTCCTTTGCACCAAGCCAGCCAGCCTGCCTCTCATTTAACCCTGCTCTTTCAACTTGAACTGTTCCCTGAGAAAAATATGATGTCTGCATCAGGCCCAGACAGGTAACAGCAATCCTAAGTTTTGAAAACTCTCCCCTGAAAGGTATAAACTAAAGACTCACCTCTGGGACTGGCCATCAACTGTGCTGCCTCACTGTGACCCTCGTTGCAGTCAGATGTCACAGGAAACACAAGTGTCCAGTCACACAGGAGCCTGGTAAACTGTTAATCACCTTGGGCAACACTTCCATGCTGGCAACAGTGCAGCCTTCACCTTACATCCTGCAGTTCCCAACCCTTCTACCCTTTTTAGACACTTACTCAGTTGCCACAGGGGTTTGGGAACTCTCCCACTTTTTCAGGGAGGCTCTGACAACAGATTTGGCCACTCTAAGACAGCCTGTTTCTCTGTACCTTCCAGCTACACAATTCTGTCACTGTAAACTCCATCCTGGGGCAAACTCCGCCTACATCAAACAGTACATACCATGAGAGACTCAGCTAGAAATTCAACCACATATCTAGAGGCTTCAAAACTGCAGAACGTTGTAGACTGCTGCAATACACCTGTCCTACCTGGAAAGCCAGTTCAAGATACCTGAGCTGCCAGTGCTTTCTTGATTGCCCTCTGTGTACGTAGCATCAGCCTTTTGCTGCCCATGGCCTGCCGGCACACCTGCCTACACATAAAGCCTGCCTTCTTCTGACTTCAGTTGTCTCCTGTTGGCAAAAGACCTGGACTCAACCTCCCAGAGGTTCAAAAACTTGTTTTCTCTTCACTGCTCTTCTGATTCATGACACCTAAACTGCCTGCTGAAGGGCACAAAAGCTCTACTACAGTATCTGACAGAAACTGTTTACGAGAAAGAAACCACAAATGTCTTAGAGCTGCTGGCTTCTCCTTGAGTTCAGAAGAACAATGACGCCTACTCAGACTGTTAGCCCCTGGGAGTGCCCAGCGGCCCACCTGTGCAAATACTTCAGTTTGATTGCTAAGGCCCCGCTCTTTGCCTGATGCTCTAATGGCCCCTGTCCTTATGATCAAGAAAGCTTACACACTCATCTTATGCTGAGACCTATCTGTCCAGGTGCCACCTGCTGCACTGGGGTGAAGTATCCTAAAGAATGAACCCCCTGACAGATGCTGAGTACACCCTGTTTACAGATGGAAGTAGCTCTGTTAGGAATGAAGTCTGATGGGCTAGATATGCTGTGGTCACCGTGGACAAAACTATTTTGGCTAAAACTCTCCTGTAGGGACAATCCACACAACAAACTGCTTCCTGCTGCTGTGTGGAAAGCTGCCAGCAACAGTGCAGAATAATCCAGTTCGGAGGCCTAAGCCCCCTCTGGGATCCAACTGACTAAACCATCGACAGCCAGAAAAAGTTTACCCCATGCTCCTGGAAGATCAGAGCCAGACCTGACCCCACCCCTCGTACAAGCTCAAACTGCAGCGCTGGCACCTGTACCCTGGGCCAGCTCAGGCCTCAGCATCTGTGTCACCGGCCCTGACCTCATGTGTTACAGTGGACTCTTCTCATGTAAAGACGCAGATGTAAAGCATAAACCTGTGTACAACTTGTGACCAGTTAAGAGACCAGCTATAGCTGTAGACATTGCTGCACACACATATAACCCAGGTATATATTAAGGTTCAGAAATCCAGCTTTAGATCCACTGGAAAATTTACCTGGACACCTCCAAAGCTCACTTTAAAGCGACAGTGTGCTCAAAGTCCTGCTCTGGCTACTCTGAATGCTGACCAGTCCATGCATGACTGAAGCCTACGGACATTGTTCACAAGATCTCTGCATCCTATTCCCCTTGACTTTTGTGTCTTTTCAGTCCTTGCTTCCCTGCCCCCCTGCTAGCTGTGGTTTTTGTTAACTGACCTGGATTCTGCTGACCCCAGTCCTTGCTTCCCACCCTGTTAACTCTGTTTTTTGCCTTCAACTCTATGGACAGTTGCCCCAAGAGAATAGAACAATCAAACACTTGACCAAGATTGGATGAGTGTCCAAGGCACTTTGGACACTTTCCTAGATTGGGTCAGCTCCTTCACCACTTGGTCAGAATAATGTTATAGAACATGTAGGCCTAAACTATGTCTCTTTCTGAAAAAGCAATTTAGGGGAAAACTCTGTAATGAGACAATATTAGGGACCTTGGCTGGGACCACTGGCAACCCTACTTACTGCTTCCAGCTGGGCTTTGTCTCAGGAGATCACGTGTAACATGTCCAGCACAGATTTGGAGGGGAAATTAAAGGAGGGGGACATGTAGCAGAAGATGCCTCACCACCCCCGGCATCTTCACTGTCTTAGTTGCCCAGGTAACAGCTCCTGTCTCTTAAAAACAGTTGGTCACTGTGATGCACAGCTGGTCGCTATGTTGCACAGGGTATAACCCAATCCCCAGTTGACAAGCCCTTCTGCCTGTGTACTTCCTGCTTACTCGTCTCATATGATTTGTAGACCAGCAGAGAGGCCTGATATTCTGGGAGTGGTCCTGATCAGTGGCCGGCAGTGTACGTAAGTCTGCCCCCCCATCCTGGGTGTTGCCGTGTTGTTCTTGTTTCTGTTGCACTGTCCGCCTCCTTTCCGTGCATCGCACACTGTGTGAAAACATTTGTGACCTCACACTGAGGCCACTGAGAGTGTCAACAGCAGAAACCGAGGCTGCACTCCCCCCCAGCTCTGCCCCACCGTCACTTGTACCACTTTTTGTTGCTTCTTCTAGGGTTTTTTGGGCTTTTCTCAGTCTGGTTCCTGCTTCTGTGGCTTCGTGTGATGACAAAGCAGCACTGTAGGTCCCTGAGCCCCGTTCTTACCCTCCTGGTAATCTCATTTTAGTCAAGTCCACTCTAACCGTGCAGGTATCGTGCGGTGTAGGGCGATTCCATTCCTCACTTTCGCTTCTGAGACCTGAGACTCCGCAGGGTAGAGCATGGGGCTGCTTTGTGTGTCAGAGAACGGATCCAGGTCCCTCAGGGCCTCCAGCCAGGGCCAGCTGCGGCCCATCCCCCGCTCCCCTCCATGTCCCCACATAATGGGCTCTTCCCTGAGCCCAGCCTCACCCCACCCTTCTCTTTCTCCCCCTCCTTTCAGCTGGGTTTCCCTTTTTCTTGTCATTTCTGAGAAAGGGTGTTTGGGAAATACATTTTTAAGAACTTGTTTGCAAATATATAAATTTGAAAATAACTTTTTTCTCCCAGAAATATGAAAGAAAAACTTTAAAGGAGATAATTCCTCATTGGCCTTTTGCTCCTGGGGCTGCTGACTGCTGACACCCGGCCTTCATCTGCAGACCTGGCTCGGTCCTGGGTGACACACAGGCTGTGGTTTTCTCCCTGTGTCTTCAATGTTAAACCAACAAACTTTAAATGAATCGTTTGAAAAGTCTTTAGTCTTTTATTGTCCAATTTTCTCCTCCGGGGCATTCCAGGAAGTGTCCTCACCTTCCCCTCTGTATATTAACACATAGGAAATGTCCACACCACGTGTGAAGCACCCCAAAGCTCTGCACCCGCTTAGCCGAGGAATAAGCTGGGGACCCCGCGATGGGGACAGGCTGTGTCCTGGGTGCACGTGTGAGGGCCTGTGTCTGCAGCACACCCGGCCTCGTCCAGGGGTTCCCGGTGTCCCTGGCCGTGCTGAGCGTCCCCCAGGCCTGGGCGTGGACGCCGCTGTTCTTCCCTCTGCTTCCCGACAGCGGGAGCAGAGCTAGTGTCCCAGCACGTTCTGCGGTCTCCCTGAAGCTCTAGGGGTCTCTGAGGTGGCCTTTTTCTCCCCTCCCCTCCCTTCCTTTCTCAGATAAAGAATTTTACTGTTTAACTGCTTTCTTCCTGATGAAACTGGTGTCCCCACCCCTATTAAAAGTATTGCTTATAAAATTCAACATGTGTGATTTCTCTTCAGCAGATTCATAGATGAATTATGGGTTATTAAAAATTCACCTGAGTTTTACAGTGTGCCATAATTTAACAAATTACCCCCAAAGTATATGAGATTGTCAAATTTAATATCTAAAAAGTATGTATAAAAATTTGAGTCTTCTCTTGCCCTTCCCGACATCAAATCTCTTTTATCATTTTCAATTTGATAGCAAAATTCATTTCATGTTTTTCACATTTCTAAATATACACCTTCAGCAAGCTATATACTGCTGAAAATAAGCAGTGAATCACATAATCCTCTGACAATTTCAGAAGATACATGTAAGTAAATAATAAAAACTTCAATTTATAGATAAAGATCAATTAAACACTGAAGTATTTGATAGATTAAATCAGTGTGTGTATGTGTGCGTGTATTTAAGGAGATACCGTAAATACCCTGTGTTGGAATTACCACACAGACAAATGTCATTGTTTTTAATTTTTTTGATTCATGTTTGTGTCAGAAACAGCTCACTTTCAAATGTGACTGCTGTTCCTCTAAATTCGCTTTATTTTCTTCATTGCTTAAATACAGGCATGGAAAGAATGATCAGGAGGATACGCAGCCCTCTGGTGGCCAAAATACTTTCGGCTACAGACAAATGTATTTCTTCTTGGGTTTTAATGCTAGTCTCTGATCTAGTTATTTTTAAAGTTCTTGAAAATTTAGGCTTTTAAAAATAAACATATGAGAAGAGTTAACTAAGCAGGAAAAAACTGCATCATCAGGAAAAAAGTGAATTTGGGGGTGCCAGTAGCCGACCTCCACCAAGTTTTAAGAATGCCTGGAAACCAGCAGACCCCAGACCACTGTGTGAGGCCCAAGAGGGGTCTCCTGTGCCAGACCCTGCCGTCTACCCTTGGCTGCTCCAAAAGCCCTTTGAGAAATGGACCCACTTCGGGTTGGACGAGGCGTGGGTGTGTGAATGGGAGTCGGGAGCATGACCTTAGCCCAGGGTCACACCCCCTCCCTCGTCAGTAAAAGCAGAAAAAGCTAGGAAGATCATGTCACGTCCACGTAGGAGGAGTGATTATTAAGAACAGTATTTCAGAGAGCTGAACGGGCTGCTGGGAGTGAGTTCCCCGTCAACGTGAAACCCGCCCACCTCAGCTGTCATGGAGGGGGTGCGGGCTCTCCAGGTGGGGTCTGAGCAGATGGCGAGACCCCTTCCAGGCCCCAGCCCTGGGGCCGCAGACCGCGCAGTCACGGGGGCGCTGTTTCCCTGTGCTGGTTTCCGGGATGCCGAACGAGCCCACTCGGGAGTTCCTGGGCCTTGGCCCGGGCTCCTTTGTCTCCGGCTGCAGTGGTGCATCCTGGGCGGCCGCGTGCACACCCACCGTTTGTTTATAAAAGCAGAGGCCACTCCTGGCCTCTGGCCACCGAGCAGTCAGTGAGCGCGGATGGGAGTCGCAGGTGGGACTGCACGTGTGTCTGAGGGACGCTGGCATTTCTGTGGAGCAGCAGTTTCATTTCCACCGCGCCTCTTGTGACCACACCTGCGTATGTCACGGTCTTTTTTGGATTTTTGCGGGTGCGATTCTATCACCCAAAACAGCAAGGAGACGCTCCTCGTTTATTTGTGTGCTTGGAAAAAACAAACGGGCCTTAGACCGGGACGGCCCTGCTGAGAATATTTTTTGCCAAACGTGCTGGTAATCACACAGGTTGCCAGAGGAAGAGGTAGAGTCCTTCTTCAGATGTCGCAAGAGTCAGCTGAAGGCCACTTGGAAGCACATGATTGGCTGTGATCTCTAGGGCCGTGGAGGTGGCCCTATGGCCTGAGGGCCACCACGGGCACGTGGAGCCCTCTCTGTTGCCACATGAGCCAAGTCACCCTGGGCGAGCCATTTCCACCCAGCACTGCCCCAGCAGCTGAGTATTCAGGCTCAACTGCAGTGTTGCCAGGGGTGATAAATGAGTGGGGTTTGGGCACTCCAGCTCTGAAAGGTCCACGCCCCTGCACTCGCAGGACTGGAAGAAGTGAATTCCTCACGTTACTTTAATGGGGCGCTATTACTAGGACTGATGTGCACAGGGTTTTAACACACTGGGCGCCACAGTTGATTCTGAAGGTGGCTTTTGGAGTCATCTGTGCCCAATGTCTAAAGACACATAAGCGGAGTCCTGGAGGGTACAGAAGGGCAGCACAACAAGAGACGAGCGTGGGGTGGGTAAATTGATGTGGCAGGGCACTGCCTGTCCTGCCACGCTTGAGAGGAATTTGGGTGGTAAGTGCCGGGAGAAGCTTGGCATTGCCCCTGGGTTTAGGTGGTTCTGGCTGTTGGCTTAGGGAATAACCGGAGAAAGGACGGAGAGGGAGGGCATCAGGGAGTCTGGGCAAACTGGAGCTGAAGCCCAAGTGCCGCCCGGGAAAGGCAGGGAGCTGGAGGCAGGAGGAGGCTACGTTTTGGAAGTGGGGGAGAAGTGTGACGGTTTGATGCAGTGAGGAGGGAATCCTGGACAGGACCTGCAGGGAGGCTGGAGCAGGTGTCCTGGGGACAGAGTGAGGAGCCACGCATGGGCCAGGACCAGGCACCTCCTTCTAACCAGA
Organism: Dolichotis patagonum; assembly: GCA_004027295.1. Classification (NCBI taxonomy): domain Eukaryota; kingdom Metazoa; phylum Chordata; class Mammalia; order Rodentia; family Caviidae; genus Dolichotis; species Dolichotis patagonum. The sequence goes on from PVJX010012657.1 coordinate 36,926, forward strand.
GCTCTGCTTTCCAACATGCTGCGGGGTTTCTGTGCATCACTTGTGTCCATTCCCCGCTCGCCTCCCACCTCCCCTTGGCAGCAGGGCCCTCACAGGCAGGATTCAGCGAGGCTCCGAGCACGGTCCCGGCCTCTCGGAGGCAGTGCAGAGCTCTCGTGGAGAAGATAAGGGAGCCGCTGGGCTGGGCTCTGCAGCTCAGAGGTGTCATGGTTTAAGTCTAGAATGTCACCAAACACCCTTGTGTATGTGGAAGCGCTAGGGTCACGGGGCTCTGAATCCACGGCTGGATTCAACCACTGGTGAGTGTGCTGTTGGGGTGCAGTGTGGGAGGGTGCACCTCCCTCCCCAGTCCGCCTCCTGTCTCTGCTTCCTGGCTGCCATGCCCCGAGCAGCTCCCCTCCGCCAGGCCCTTGTGCTGGCCATTTCCACCCAGGCTCTGCCCCGCCATGCTCGGACCAAGATGGCTGAAATAGCCACCAAAATAAACTCTCGCTCTTTAAGTAGTGTGTGTCAGTGTTTCGTCCCAAGCAATGGGAAAGTGACTAAGACAAAAGAGGAGAGCTTGCTGGGAAAGAGGAGAGAGAAGGTCTGGAAAGGTGTCCCAAGGGACCTCCAGGGTGTGGTCCCCAGTAAGGGGGTGCAGTGAGCAGAGCGGGAGAGCAGGTGCGGTGCTGTGCTGGGAACTGAGACAGAGCAAGTTTCCAGGACAGGGGTGCTCACACTCAGGGTGTCTAGTGAAGTAGGGGTGCAGCCGGCAGTCTCAGTGGGACCACCCCGGGGAGAACGGACCGAGGGGCAGGGTGTGTGTGGCGATCACGCAGGTGCAGGTGTGGTGAGGCCTGTGGAAGCAGCCCCAGGAGCGGGGCCTGCACTGCAGGTGGACAGGAGGTGGCCGGCTGGGAAAGGAAGGGACAGCAGCTCCACAAGCTGGCATGACAGAGAGTGGACAGCCCGCACAGCTCCAGGTGGACCTGGAAGGCCGACACGCTGCTGGGGAAGTCTCAGAACTGAGGGGACAGGTGGTGCAACGGGCAGCCAGGCAGGGCTTTGCCGGAGAAGCATCTGCTCAGCACCGGTTAGTGCGGTCCAACGTGAGCAGATTAATTTAAAAATGTCCCTAGTGCAGGGTTGGCCACTCCACTCTCAGTGTCCTTCCCGTAGCAGAGACGCACTTTAGCACGCACATGTGCGTTCCTCGTGTGGACTCGTTTTGCTTCCCTTCTGGAGGAAGCCTCAATGCCCAAGGAGCCTTTGCGTCTGTTGGGGTAACTTTTACCTCTTACATTTTGTTCAGGCGTTTCGCTGAATTATCTCCACTATTCGTAATGGCATTTCAATTGATGCTCATGAATCTTTCATTTATGCAATTATATTGTATGCAAATAATGATAATTTTCCTCTTTTTAATATGCATAGTTCTAATTTTCTTCTCTTATCAAGTTGCGTTATAGCATTTAATTTCATTGCTATCTATGATTCATTTCCCATTCTCATTCTAATTTTGTGTGTTTTGTTCTCCTTTTCTTGGTTAGTTTAGCCAACAATCTATCTACTTTATGCATTAATTTTAAACTTTAGATTTATAATGGTTCTAACAGAAATGGTTCTGTTTTTACCCCACTAATTCTTGTGTTTGTATTTTTATTAATTCACTTTTGCTGTAGATTGTTTTACTTGCTCTAACATTACTCTGTTTTCTAGTGCATGGATTTTTGCATTTATTTTTATTAATTTGTTCCTTTTGCTTTACGTGTAACTTCTATTGATTGGTTTTCTAATTCTTTGAGTTGTATGCTTAAGTGATTTATTTTCATTTTTATTATTTACGTGAGCATACAAGACTACAAATTTCCTCTGAGGATTGTAGTTAGCATGTAACAAGTTCTGATATTAACTGTACTCATTAATGTTATTTTCCAGGTGTTCTCAAATCTCTATTTTATTTTCCTTTGTGACTGAAGATGAAATTCCAGGTGGAAAATCCTGGTAAATTGTAGTTTTGTTGTACTGAGTTCAGAGAATTTTTTTTCTGCACCATTTGCAAAAATGTAATGAACTTTTCTTTCTGACCTAATATACCTGAAAAACTGGCGTTTTTCCCCTTGGGTAGTGGAAAGGAAGTTGGAGGAACCGGCCTTAGGTTATAGAATTGAGTCACTTACAGCTCCATCCAACAGATTGTGTTGGTTAAGTCTCCGGTATTTTCACTTCTGATCATCACAGAGTGTGGGGGATGAGTCTTCCAAGCCTGCTGTGGTGACACAGGCTTATAATCCTAGCATACTGGGAGGCTGAGGCAGGAGGATCACAAATTCAAGCCCAGCCTGGGCACCTTAGTGATTTAGTGACACCCTGTCTCAAAATCAAAAAAATAAAAAAGGATGGAGTGTTGCTCAGTATGAAGCTCCTAGGTTCAAAAGCTGAGCCCCGCAAAAGTCTTCTAGAACTGCCCTCCTGCTGCCTGTGCTTTTCATTCTCGGTAGGCTTTGCTTTATTAACTTCCATGTGATATTTCCATCAGTGCGTGTATCGGTCTCTCTCCTCTCTTACTGCGAACCCATCCTTTGTCCTCATAGAAGGGCGCTCTGTTACCCGAAGGCTCCCAGCTCTAGCGTTTAGCCCTGCGTGCTGTGTTAGAGTGTGACGCTCAGGCCCTCTGTGTCCTTGCCGAAATCCCTTTCCGTGTCTGATGTTTTAAGACTTTTAAATTCACCAAAACAGTGGATAATTAAATTGACTATGTCTACGCCTTGATTAACTGTCCAATTTTACTTGGCTATGTTCTTACTGGCTTTTCTAATATCTGTATTTCTGCCTCAATTAATTGCTTAATCACCATTAAAGGATCTGTATTTGATCTCTAGTGAGAAACATCTTTTACTTCCTTTATCTCTCTTCTCTTGTGAATGTTTTTGTCATAGTAATTCTATATTGCTATGATTTATAATAACTGATTTCTGTTCCCACAGGTGTCTTATTTTTAATCTTTGGTGACATAGGATGAGTGCAAAGAACTTACCCTTTTGCTGTGCTTTAAAAAATTCCTTTTCATTGTTTTGTTATGAAATATTTTAAACACACAGAAAAAAGAAAATAGACACAGGGCTACACCCGCTCAGCATCACCTGGATCTGCAGTTGACATTTGGCATTTTGCTTTATCAGCCAGCTCTGCCCTTACTGATCCCCCTAGCTATCCCTGAATCCACCTTACTTCCGCTATAGATTCTAGCAGAACTGCGTCTGTGGGCAGCGTTTACCCCGGAACACGTACATAGCCTTAACTGAAGTTCAGTACTGGTAGTCTTCATTTCATTAGCTACTACGTACTTTTCTAATTTTCTGGAAGATTTCATGGCTATTAACTCATGACTATTTTTCCATTGAAAAACGTGATCTGCAGCCTTGTGTTTGATACTGTTTTGGCTGCGTAAAGCGCCCTGCTCGCCTGTGTATTTTACAGTGTTTAGCTATCTTCCTCTGCAGAATTTTACCGTGAAAACTGTCTGACATCAATGTGATTTTAATTGCTTTCTTCTTTTAAGTGACTTGACTTTTAATTTTCTTGCCCGATCGTAAAATACTTCTTTATCTTCTAAAGCACAGTAAAATAAATCCTAATATAGATTAGGTGTTTGATGCCTGACTTATACCAAATATCCTTAGGCTTTTGAGATCATTTTCATCTGTATATTGAATTATCTTGTATTTGACTACTGATAGTTTTGTATTACTTTAAAAGTATTTCTAATACTTCTTAGTTGTTTTATATGCTTCTCTTTTAAAGGCACATCAGCTGGGAAGATTCTGGCTTGCCTTATTTTTCCCTTGCTCCCTCTGTCCTTTTTGACTGTCTGTCTGTCTGTCTGTCTGTCTACTGTCTATCTCTGTCTGTCTTCTACCTTTCATCAAATAATCTCCCTATCATCTGCCTGTCACCCGTCATAAGTCTTTATATCATTTACCTACCGTAGGTCTTTCTAGTGATTTTATTTTGCTAATCCAGTTTTTCCCCTCCTGGGCAGTTGCCTACTTTCTTTGAGTTGATTTCATGGCAATCAGTTTGATATTTTTCTTTAATTTTGCTTCTTATCTGTGCTCTTACAGAATGTCCTCCATCTCCTTTTCTGTACTTGGTCTCTTATGTCTCCTTCAGCTGTTTATTCTGTTAAATTATTTTTACTCATAGTCATAATTTTGTCCCAATTATTCTCAGGTCAGAGGCTTCCAGTTCTGGTTGGTGGAGTGCAGGCCTGGTGTTTTTTTCTTCCTTCCTCTCGTATGGTTCTATGAATCCACGCCGGGAGCTTTTTCTTTCTCACCTTTGGTTGGGAGACTTTCCTCCGTCAGATGCTGGCACAGAGCCTATTTAGGGAGGACGTGAGCTCGAATTAGCAGGCCTTATTCCTGGCTAACAGCAGGGCCTCTGCGTCGGATTGTGGTCCTGGGAGTTGTTTGGTCTTCGCCTCTTTCCAGGTCCTTAGGTCCCGGCTGCTCGTGCATCTGAGGGTCACTTGCCTGCCAGTTTCTCGTGGAGGTCAGGATAGAGTTTGTCGGGTGCTGCCTCGTCCTCTGTCCCGTGATGCTAGACGAGCCCTGGAGAAGCGCCCTCCTCTGCCTGCCGCCATGCGCCTGGAGAGGGCGACAGCAGAGGTGACTTCTCCCCAGCCGCCCCCGCTTTGACAGAGAGGCTGGGCGTGCTTTGCCTGCAGGGCTGCCCACAGCGTTCTGTGGTCCTCGCTCCTCACACTGGCCTTGGATCCTTCCTGCTTCTGGAAGACGACTGGAGTTTGTGGGTGGCTCTTAGATGGTCAGAAAGACGAAAGGCACACACCTGAGAGTGCTGATGGACCCCCTGCTCTTGAAAACCCTCTCCCCTCGAAGTGGGCTGGCCTGGCCATCTCTCCATTGCTAGTAAGGCTCCTGGGCTCTGTCCAGTGACGTCTACTCGCCGTAGATTCACTGGTGTGTGCACAAGTTGGTGGGGGTGGGGAAGCAGGATAATTGGAAATTGAGTGGTTCTGAGTGGCCTGACAGGAAACTGCCCCAGACCCCTTTCCCGGCTCATCCTTGTGGCAGTCTGTCACAGTGGGCATTGTTAGCCTCCTGTAGCAGAAGGACGCGGGAATTTTCTAGATTGCAAGACTAGGCCCAAGTCGCATACTAATTCAGGCCCGAGCTGTGTTTCTGACACCCCTCGTTACTTCACTGTGTCACCTTCATCCTGGGAACCTGAAACCGAGAAAACAGTCCCCGCAATGTGGTGCAAGCCTGACATTTGAAATCGAGAAAATAGAAAATGGCCCTTATTTATCACGAACAGGCTTTGCCATGGTGACAGCCTGTCTAATTGGCTCATACATATCTTTCTCCTCAGTCTCTGGTTCTGCTCATTGGTATGCAGGCCTTTCTCCTAAGTGGGCAAGGCTGTGGGGTGCACGTGTGGACCTTGCTCCCCCGCTGGGACCCTGCTGGCGAATAGAATGACCTCCCTGTCACAGGAGCAATCCCAGTGGGGGACGCGTTCTGCCTCTGCACTGCATTTACATTCACTGAATTCCTTGGCTGATCCAAGGACCACGGTCCTGTGACCTTCTAGTCTTCCCAGTGAACGGTCGGTTCATCTCCTGATCTTTAGAGTTAGGGTAATTCTGCAAGAGGACAAGGGCCGTTTGGACACTGCACTGTCAGCGTGTTCAGCTACAGTAGACGTGCTTCCTGATGGGATGCTCTGCTCCTAAAGAAAGGCTGCTTGGTTGGGTGTTAACTGTTCTGAAAGAAAGATCTGGACCACTGTTAATGTTGTACGCTCATTTCTGTGCTATCAGCAGCCACAGGACCATTTTTGGTGTGAGTACTGACCAGCGCTCACGTAGATGGGAAAGTTCTCGTCCCAAAGCTCTGGGTCGGACATGAGCAGTGGTCTGAGCACGGCCTGGAAATGGAAGCCCGCTGAGGAGGCCTTGAAAATACGAAGCAGAACACATGTCTCGCTGTGGCAGGGGCTCTGTGTAGATGGCATGAAGTCATTTGCCAATCACAGTACAAAATCTGCCAGCGAGGCAGACATCAGCCTGTCAGCATCACCTTTCCTAGAGGAGCAGGTGGATAGAGGTTGATGTCACACTAAGACAGTGTGACAGCGCTGGCAGGGACTTCCCAGCAGGCCCCGGTCCGCATCTTCTCAACAAAGAGCAGATTCTGGGGCAGGGAGGGGACAGAACGAGCATGTCGGTCCCCTGAACCCACAAACCAAAGTTTCAACATTAAGGTTAATTTTACAAACTGATGCACAGTAGCGTGTGGTACAGACATATACAGATGCAAACATGCCCACAAGCATAGAGTCACTAATGGTCAGAATCCACGGAGACTTCCCAGAAGTGGGACGGTCGGGAATACAAGGACTCACTTCAAACATCACTGAAACGTGACATGGGATTATCTAGTTATATCTAATTCCACTAAGACATTAACTGGTCATTTCAACCCTAGCTGGAATTTCACAGATTCTTTCTGTTTTGTAGAATAGGATGTAATATTTGACACCCATGCTAAGTCATTCGTTGCAACTAGGTCCAGGAATAAGCAATGATAGAGAATTGTTTACGTCAAGCATTACAAAAGAAAAGAAAGAAAAAATATTTTGGTTTTCTCTTTTCATGTGGTAGAGACCACTCACACACGGTCCCCTTATCCTGGTCAGCCCCCGACTTGCTATAGCACAAATGCACAAAGAAGCATCAAGCTTTGTAGCAGTAGCCCGTTCATGCATTTCATACGTTGTAGTTTGCTGATGCTGAGAGGCTGTTAGAATAACTATCAGAGTTAATTTTGAAGTGTTTCAAGGTGAAGCAGATTGCATGTGGTACCGCTGTTTCGTTATGAAACCCTCAGCACAGAGCTTACACTTCCTCAGCCTTTAGCACACTTCTCCGAGACGCCCTGGTGGAAGAACTCAGTGTCCAGAATTCAGTTCTGAGCTCTGAACTTTTGTTTCATAATTAGGCTGAGGCATTTGCGTGTGCTGCCCCCCACACCCCTTTTCTTGTACTCAGGGCAGGCGCTCTGTGTGTACCTCTGCCACTGAATGTGCTTTGTTCTGTATTTTTAAAAACCATCTTCATTTTGCATATGGACAGTAGACAAGGAATAAATTTTGCTTTCAACGTTCTCCTGGCTGAGGGCCCTACGAGGAGGACTGCAGACCTCAGGGAGGTAATTCATTGACCTCTCCTCTCTGACGCTGACTGTGGGGTCCCTCTGCCGTGAGCGGTATCCACAATGACATCCTAACTCCTCGTTAAGCGCTGCATTCATGTTAACGGTACGATCAGGCCACTTTCTGGTACGTGCATACTGTGTAGCGACTGAAATTCTACCCGCGGTGATTTGATGTATTCATACGTGCTCGGGCCGGCCAGCACGTGTTCTGGGAACAGTTGTGACTAAATTACTCACATTATTGTGCTCTGCTACACTGATGTTTGATGCAGTTGAGAAGGCAATTGTAATTTCATTTATTCTGACCGCTGTGTGTACCGGGTGCAGAGTCGTAAGCGTTTGCGCATGATCCTTACGAAGGTGCCAGGCAGATAGCAGACGCTCAGTTATCTCACATCCTTTGCTAGCTTTCATATTCCGCTACAGCATCTCCGCCGATCTGCTCCTAAGGGTTCCTGCATTCCTCAGAGAGAAAGGTTATCTAGGCAGGAGAGACTGTCCTGGGCGCTGGGCTGTCACAGTGCCCGCACTCCTTTCATTAGGGCCCCACCTGCTTTCTCTTGCACACCCCGAGCCTGGCCTTTTCTCACATCAGGCCTCTTTGGGGTCTGAGCAGTTTAACCCCAACCGTCAACAGGGGACCCAGATTCCAGTGGGCCGGGGCTTTGGATGAGGAGGCGGAGTGCCCGAGGTGACTTGTCACAAACCTCAGCCTTCCTGTGCCCACTCCCAGTGCACGGTAGGCAACCAGGCAGGCAGAAAGACCGCCACCCATCCTGGAAGGGCCCAGCCCACTGGCAAAGACCCTCAGGCCTTGGACAGATTTTGAGCCAGAGAGCAGGTGACTTGTCAGCTACACACTTACAGAATGCCGCTGAAAATGCACACGCCCCCCATACACAACTGATACCGTTCAGTGGTTTCTCAGAATGTTCTCTGAATTCCTTAGTGAGCAGTCTGTACAGAATGATGTTATGTTTAAAACTATCGCTGCACCCTAAGCTTTGTAAGCCTATCAAGCATTGAGAATAATGTACCTTGAAAATGCATTTAATACACCTAACCCAGCAAACATCATCCCTCACATGAGTCTCCCTTAAATGTGTCCAGAATGTTTAAAGTTGCCTGCAATTGAGCAGAAACAAGGGCTGGCCTGTTTTAAATACAGGGTCGCCTATCTCATGTAAATGATAGACTCTTATATCTGACAGCAGAGAACAGAATAGTTACCTGCGTAAGCTATGCACCAACAGAGAAGGGGGAATCGTAAGTCAAGGACACCTACCCTGTGCCATTCAGGGGTGAGAATGAATGGACTTAAACCAGACATACAGCTGTGACAATCTTTGCCTGCAAAGCTGAGGCTCCTCTCAATTAAGACCCTCAAAGGCGTTTGCTTTATCAAAGGAGTTCGAAGCAGGTCAGGAGAGGAAGGGGCTAAACAGAGTTCGCTCAGTATTCTCATCTTTGTGCCTTCAACAAAAACTGCCAGGAGGATGTGTGTGCCAGCTCATGTGATGTAGTGAGACCGTCTTAGGAGGAAAATATGCCCCTGATAATATAGCGCTCAGCGCTGCACCGGAGCTGACTTGGGAAGCTGTGTGTCGCGGACAGATATGAGAATCTGCTGCAAGTAGAGCCTTATTCGGGTGTATAAAAAGTGCATGTGATGCCTTGTCTTCCCACCTCTCCTTGGCTTCTGAGACCACGAGAGCACAGACTGGCATGCAAAGTGTTGGCGCTGTGACACTGTGGACACTCTGCTCGTACGGGGGGGAAGTTCGGCAGGAATACTCCCGCATACACAGCGGCGCAGTAGCGAGAATAATCTTCCCATGCCATCCTCCGATCCAAAACTCGAAAATGTGCTACAACATTCCACAGCCAGAGGGAACCTTGAGATGGAGGTTTTGTGCTGCATCTCAGGGTGTCCCCAGCTAAGCGCCGTGCTTTCTGGGGCGTGGCCAGAGAGAGACAGGCTGGAGGGAGTGCTGAGAGCAACCCTACCTCCTCCGAAGCTCAGGGAGCTGCAGAATTACATTCCAGGTGGCAAAGGTCCAGGACCCAGGGCTCTGCTGTCTGGGAACAGGAGATGGTGAGGGAGTCACCCTGCCTCCCTCTCTGTCCCCTCTGTCCCCTCTGAACCCCCGGCTGTGGTGGTGACCGAGCTGCTCCTTACTCAGTCTTTGAGTCACATTCATGGTCACCTGCACATGGTCACCTGGCATCCAGGCCAGTCCCAATGGCACATAAGGTGGACATCCCGCCAGGTAGGCAGCTCCTGGGGTAAAAGCCTTAGCCCTTGTATTGCGTTTTACTTGGGAAAGGCGACACACGCTTGTGTGTCTGGGGCGGGATCCCAGCCACCGGGAATGGAGGTCTCAACGGTGCAGTGTGCTCTTCGGCGGAGCACATGGAATTTACAGAGTGACGTGACAGCACCGAATTTGGACCTTTTTCCATGAAAAATTCCGAGTAGGTTTGAGATCAGTTGATACAGAAACCACATACCTTCCCGGTGTGTCGCTGTAGAGGGTGAGGCGCTACCATTCTCTAATTTGGGAGAAAATGGTCACCTCCAGCGGAAAGGGGCCACACTTTCAGGAGCAGTTACTGTTCTCAGCGCACGTGCCTTGTGCTCGGGACACACAGCAGCGAGGTGTGTTGTGTCGGGAATCAGATTTGTATTAGAAAGACGAGGATGTTGGCCGAGGATGTCGGCTGTAGCCTTCGGCTGTGTGAACCGGAACCACCCTCCCCTGGTCCTGGACAGCTCTGGTGTCTCTGCCCTGTGAGGCGTGTTTTCTAATCTTCGGTTACTTCTGATTCACTCAGCTCTCAGTAGCGGGATCAATTATTCTGAAACTAAGTACACGGAGAGCAGTGGTACCCAGTGAATAAAGAATAAGCATTCCTGGGTCTGCGGGAAAGAGCACAGATGTATTTTCAATTCAAATGGGAAGGGGAACAGGGTGGGGAGAAAAAGAAATAAAAGGAACTAGAAGGAGAAATGGAAACAAAGCTCTATCAATAAGAAGGGGAGAGGGGTTCAGGGGACGGGGGGGATGGGAAAAGGGAAGCAGCAAGTACAAGTTCCCTCTGAGGAATGTGGTCATCTTGTAGATCAGAAATGTCCCAGTGAACTTCATTTTAAACAATACATGTCTTTGATTGTCCCTGTTTATGTGGCCTAGGCCTCTAGAACTGAAAGTGGGAAGCGAGGATTTGGGGAGGACTTTTCCTGCACTGGGCATAGCAGTGCAGAGCCCCTGGCTTCCCGGGGGCTGCCTGGCCTGGGTCAGAGACTGTCACGCTAGGAAGGGGGATTTCGTTTCCCCATGCTCAGTCCTAGCCTGGCGAGCAAAGCCTCCATAGCACGGGGACATGGTCACAGCCGGGCCCTCGAGGTGACCGTCATGTGGCTGGGAAGGGATCTCGGCTCTGTTCCACACCACCCCTGCCAAAGAAGGAACAAGCAAGGCCCGGGGCCCAGGGAGGGGACCCAGGGGGCCGCCTCGCCCCCAGCTGTCTGATAAATAGAGGCAAGTCTGGGGTCTTCAGGATGGCTTCTCCCTGCCACCACTGCGCAGGGACAGTGTCTCTCTCTACACAGCAGGCTGGCCTTGTCCCCAGGGTTTGCCCAGCAGGACTCTGAAAGTGCTAGGAGTTGGCAGTTTCTCTCTCGCACTGCATTTCCAGTCAGAGCCTTCCTGGTTCCCTCCAGAACACGAGGCCACGAGACGCCATGCTGGAACCTAACCCAACTCGCTTTGAGGCGGTCAGTAGAACACGGGTCCCCGAGGGGAAAGCCCACTCCCGGGCTTCAGACCCACCGGTGGGATTCACTTAGGGTCATGGCCGAGTCCATCTGGCCGCTGGGAAACGCGCGTCCATGTGGGAAGCTGCGGCTCGGAAGAGGCTGCGGAGGTTGGGGGCGTGGCAGTAGGCGGGGGGCGGGGGGACCGGAGGGGCAGGCGAGCCCATTTCCTGACAGAATCACCAGCAAAGCCAGCTCCTGCTCAGGACGGTGGACCAGCTGCTGTTCTGCTGGGGTCTGGGGCCCTCGGCTGAGGAAGACTCGTGGGAAGGACCCCGGGTTGCATCTGACCGGAAGGCTGCTCTTCGTGGTGGAGGTTTGCATGGAAAACCCTTGGTCCAGCGTCTGTGGGGCTGAACCTTGTGGAGCCCTTCACAGGGCCTTGGCGCCATGGCCAGTGTTCTCTTCACTGACCACAAGGCTGAGCAGAAAGGGCACTGTGTCCTCTCCGCCTAAGGCCACTGTCAACTGGCCATTGCCCGGGAGGCTGGAGAGCATTCACTGTCCCGGCCTTTGCGTGATGGAGTAGACCACATGGTGCACTGTGGCCGGTGTGAGCACCCCCAAGTGTCCTGCCAAAGGGCGGACGGGAGGGGTCGCCCCCAGGAGAGCTGAGACAACATCTGGGCTCCGAGAGGGGACACAGCAGTGGCCGAGGAAGACAGTCGCCCACCCCTGCAGAGCAGGCCCCTCCACCCCATCAGATCCCTCTCTGCGTCTCTGCACCCTCTGTTTTGTCCCGGTCAAGAGCAAAGCTCCGTCCTTAGCTCACTAATCAACTAGGATGTGCGGCTGCCAAGCAGAAGCCACAGCGGACTCCAAGGCTGGGAGCAGCTCAGGGTGGAGGAGTCGTGGAGGGCAAATGGCATGGACAGAGTGAGGCACATGGGGCAGGAGGGCTGGCGCACGAGCGCGGCACCATGCAGAGCTTCCATCATGCAGCTGAGACAGGCACCGAGAAGTGGGAGGTCAGAATCCCGTCCTCTGCTTAAGTCACAGCACTCTGAGCCTCCGTGTTCTCATCCACCAAATGGGAGAACCAGGCCCGGATGACCTCTCAGCTCTCACTCAGTTATGAATATTCTGTGCTATCACCCAGGCTTCTGGAGAGAAAGGCTGTGTACTAGTAAGCTATGATGTCGGCACTGCTGTGTAACAAACAGCCCCTGAGTGTAGAAACATCTCTGTCTCCTCTGGAGTACAAGGGTTCTGTCCCAGGGCGTCACACAAGTGGGGCAAGCACTGAGCTCCCGAGGAGGCGGGGTATCCGGGCCTTCCACGCCCTTTCTGAAGGTCGCTCATTGCATGAGCTGTTCAGTTCCTCGTGCCTGATTTTGACCTTTTCAGGGATGCTAAACAGAAACGTCTGTCCTTTCAGCCAAGTGGAGTCTATTTCCTGTTACATTTTATCATAGATGTGACACAGATCTGCCAGGAGTGTAGCACAGGGTTTCCCAAAATACAGCCTCTTCCCCAGCACACACGCACACACATGCACGTATGCACACACGTGTGCAGCTAAATCCAGCCCCTCCCTGGAAAATCAGTTTACCCTCAATCATGCGACCCGTGGAAGATACTACAGCAGTGAAGGCAAGCTCCGTCTGTGTCTGTCCGTCTGTTCACTCCAGCCGTTTCCCCAGCTCTCCTTGGGGTCTGTACCTGGGG
>PVJX010012658.1:0-49653 GCA_004027295.1 Dolichotis patagonum
AGTGAAAGAGAAGAAAACCTCAGTTCCACTCATCCAAATAATGAGGAAGATTTTATTATTATAGCACCAGTTTCAAGGAAAAGTGGCTTTAGAACTGGTTAAGTGAGCAGCACAGTCACATTATAATGTTAGCAAATAACTACGGTCTTTTCTCTTGTCACCTTCGGTGTGCTGCCCTTGTCCTTGGGCTGAGCACTGTGATAAGCACAGCTCGCAGATATGGTTACAGGCAGAGGACACACATAAGACAATGTCTATCCAAAAGAAGGGATTCTTTTTCTACACTGAACTTTGTCGAATCAAATAAACAAGTCCTGGTAGTTTCCCAGAAGACCCTGTGTCTTAAGTTGCTTCCAGTGCTTGTGCCAAACCCGTCATTTGTAGTAGGAGTGAGTCAAGAGTCAAGTCTCTTAGGCTGTGGTTGATGCACCTTTCAAACCTGGAATTGACGACATTTCCTTGAGTAGTGTAAAGAAGAGAGAAAGAATCTTAAACTCATTTTGAGATTCCTACCACAAAGGGGCAAACAAATCTCTTACTAAGGCCTTTGTTTATGATATGGAGTTGTTCATTAGTCTTTCCACTGCAAAGTGACTCTGAAAATACTACACATAATTAAATCAATTTTATAGGCTGTTGAAAACCACAGAAGTGTTGACTTTTCCCTAAAAGTACTGAGAATTCATTATAATAATTGAGGGATGTCTGTGAAATCAATATGATTTTTTTTTAAATTTCAGGAGATAAACACTGTTCCAGGTCCTGACTAGGTCCTACATCCTAGAGGTATGCCCATTGTACATGTTCTCCGAGTATCTGTGTTAGGCCAGAGGGAAAAGAACTGGCCTAGGAATGGGACAGAGGAGGAAGTTGATAAATTCAGTTGTGATGCAATGAAGAAGTTGTAAGTGTAATTTAAAGTGATATTAGCCAAGAAGAAGTGAGTTGTGGTGTCTACTGGAGATCTGAGGAGAAAGGAGAAAAATCAGAAATTAGTGAACTAAACCACTGTGTGAAAAGGCATAGCAATAACATGGGAAACAAACATGCTAATATACATACTAATATACAAAATCTATTTATGTTGTGCTTTGTAATTTGAAGTACTTTCTGAATTATTAAAAGGTCTTAGATATCTTGGTGAATTAGTAGTAGTATTAAAAGTGTGTTTTTGAAGTTTTGTCTTAAAGAAAATGGCTTTTCAAAGTGAAATTCTTCAAGGAAAAATTAAGTATAACTACACATAAGAGGCATAATTTATTTTATTGCTTTATGGCCAAATGCTCAAGGTGATGGGGAAGAAGTTACAATATTTTCAGAATTAGAAATATCAGTGAAATTTTTTGCAGCTAATGGTGTCCAAGAAGTAAAGTTTCCTGAATAAGTAGAAGCATTTGATATATAATTCATGAATAACTGTTTAATGTCCGTTCATTTTTATCTTTAATCGACTAGATTTCACTAAATGAAAGTATTTAAACTCATCTTCCAATGGAAGTTTATTTGAAATAACCATGTAGTATATAGATTCCATATAATGCTAGAGTTTTTGACTATTGAGTCTTGAAGAGCTGCAAGATGCATATGAAAAAGTACAATGCATCTCATGAAATACAATTGAGGGTACAAAACCAGGGACAGAGTAAGAACAAGTATCTGTCTTTAATAACTCTTTTTTAATTATAAAAGAGCTGAATATGACCAGCATCCTACAAACATTTAATAAAGCAATTTCCTGCTTAAGAAGTATGAACAATTGATATAATTTAAAACTGGGGCATGGAATTAGCAGGTCTAGTAAGAAATCAATGGTGGAGAAAATTTTAGGAAAAGCTGGGGCTACAGCTTAGTGGCACAGTACCTGCCCGGCAAGCATCAGGTCATGAGTTCATCCTTGGTATAAAAAAAAAAAAAATAGGAAAGGTTTGGATTGTCAGAAATGCTTACAATTACATCTAACTCCGAATTAGGAGAAATAATCTACACATTATTTAACTGAAGGGTGTCTCCTCCTCTGTGGACATACTTTTATTCTTATTTGTAAAGATTCATCTAAAATATTGGCAGCATTTTCCTCTACTTATTTATTATGTAGGCACCGCCCAACATTATTTATGTATATGTCTATTAGAAAAGTTAAAATAATTATTTTAAGTACAATCTATTTTTATTCCCGTTTTACAATTGAGTATCACAATATGTTCCTATCTAGATACAGAAAGTCCAGAAATTTCAATTTATTGAGTACTCCTAATGAGATAGGACTTTTTTAAAATTGCTATCTTGGATCATTGACAAAATATGATTATTAGCAATCATGACATTTAGCTTTTTCAAAGTTTCCTGGTGACTCTAATAGAATAGTAAACCTTGTTCTGTTTTTATCAAATGAACACTTTACAATCTTCTCCTTAGGCAAGAGCTCCTGGTAACTGATCTAAAAAGACAATTTGAGTATAGTAGTCAACATCATGTCGCTTGTAGGCTAGTCTGCAGTCTTTAACCTTAAACTACATCTCTAATCCTCTGCTCATTTGTGATTTAGTATAATACAAGGAATTTCCTCTCAACAGACACTTCCTAGTCAAAGACTTCCTCTCTTCTCCGAAGTGCTCAAAATTGGAGTGAAGGCTACGAACGCAGTCTCAGGGAGTACCTGCCACTGAGCTCTCCTGTGGGGGTATAACAAGGTCGGAAGCCAGGAAATTGTAGGACTTTGTATTCAGCAGTGGGGGAGGGTGGTTCCGATGACTGAAGATGAACGAGATGGCTTTTTTTTTTAAAGGAAAACACTCAAAAACAAAAATTACATTTAGAGTTAGTGAAAGGTTACATCATACAGGAATTACTGAAACTGCTTTCTGACATGAGGTAATCAACTAATTATGGATAGTCCAAAGAACAAAAGGTTGAAAATCACTTTAAAGCATGAAAATCATTTTAAAAGCAAAAATCACTATTGACTAATCTCCTCATTAGTATGATACTAAAGGGTTTTTAATTTTTTTCTTTAAAATTATATATTGGTTACAAATGTTGCTTTATTTCTTAGAAATAAAATTCAAAAAACTTCAGATTCAATAGATAATACACAAATATATCTGTTTATAATGTATCCATAAATAGATATTGTGAAATGGAAACAAATTGTTCAAAAGGGAAGAGTGTGGGAAGGGGGAAAAGAAGGAAGGGAAAAAGAAACAAAAATTAAAAATTCATGCCAACTTGTGCACACCACAACATGTTATGCAGAGTACCTTGAGTCTGTGCTCCACTGTCACTCATCTTTCACTCAGAATACAACTCCTCTTTCCATTAAAGCCGGGCCTTATATTTCAACACCTCACATATACTTCACAGCATCATAAAATCCATCAACTTCCCACTGAAATTGCTCTGGAACATCAATAATTGCTTTTAAAAATGTACCCCCAATATAATCTTACTTAACCACTGATTTGATCTATTGTTTTATTTCTGATACTTTTACCAAAAAGGAAAAGACAAAGATGGTAGTTTCTGTTTATTGTTTTACTACTACTCTTCCCAAGATTTATGTGCCTTTCTAAGACTTCATAGGATTTTCCCCTGAATTTCATAATAATCTGAAGCAGCGTAAATGAAAATGTGTTTTCTATATCCCTTAAATACATCAGTGATTCTTCTAAAAACTTTGTAGAGAGGAAAGATTATTGTCTGAATGTCTTATTAACCTTTGATTATTTATTGCTTCTATCTCCCCAAGAACTTGGACATCCTAAATTTACTTTAAAATGCTTAATATGATTCAATTAACAAATATTTCGGTTCTTGCTCATAAATGTAATAGGACATCTTTGTTATAAGTACCTTTTTTTCATTCTGTCCTTTAGAAAAATATTTTATTTCATTCTCAGTTTTTACCTACTTTTATAAGTTTACCTGAAACCAGCATTCGTTTTATCCAAATCTCTATTTTTTACCTTTGGTCCAGGTAGAAATTCTCTATAGTCTAGTTATTTTATTTCATGAATCCTCATGATACATGTATGTATCAGTGAAATCTTTCAATGAAATGGAAATCATAAAAATATATTCAGTCATGATATGTTGGGAGCCGTTGAAGCTGGAAATTGAGCAGATGTGCAGGGCTGTGGCATGGCCAGGGGTATGGTGACCCAAGAACAAAGAGATGCCTCAAGGGGCAAGATAAGGCCACAGCTGAGGACACCTGGCTCCAACTCCAATTAACAAGATAGAAATTGTAGCTGCAGGCATCTCCCTCCTATAGTGAAAATGAACCTGAAACTTTCTCCTAAAATGCTTCTCCTAAATTAACATAAGATAGCTCTCCTAAATTAACATAGTCTGTCACTTGAAAAAGTCATAAGTGAAATAAATAAGACCCACATTTGTAAATATCACATTGTCTTTCTAGTGTAAAAAAATAAAATAAAAACTGAAAGAGTAATAAAATCCAAAATGTGTACTAGAAATTGTGAAAGTGAAACAGAGAGAAAGTGCTCTAAAGGATATAGCTGTACATATATTTAAGTGTGTAAGATAGATGATCATATTACTAAGTTTTCATTAGATCATTGAACAAAATGGTTTGCACTGTGAATTTCTTTTTTTTTTTTTTTTTTTTTTTTTTTTTTTTGGTGCCAGGTATCAAACTCACAACCTCACATTTGCCAAGCAGGTGCCTATGCCACTGAGCTAAACCCCTGGCCCCTGCACGGTGAATTTCTGAGTATCTGTCCACCTTTGATCCTTTGATCTTGTAACTTGAACAACTATTTCGAAAAAGACAATATGTAACTCATCAACTAGTAATTTCTTAGTGTTAATATTTTCTTCAAAACTATGTAATACCTCTACCCATTTTTCTGTTCTGTCTTGTGCTTTTTCTTTTTTTTCTTTAAATAAAAAAAAAAGACTAAACCGAAGAGACAGTTTTAAAAAAAGTCCTTGGACCACTCCCAAGGTCCTGCCCAATTTCCTGCATTTTTCATTCTAACATCTTCCTTGTTTGAAAACTAAATACAGGCTGCCCAGGGACATTCCTTGTCTCAGCCCCCAGAGTCTCCAACTCTGTTAGAGGGCTTTGATCCTCCTGTAGCCCTAAAATCATACCACTTGTCTCATTTATTTAAGCCTTGCTGTGCACTTATTTGGGAGTTGGAAGATCTTGGCTAGGTCTCTGATAATGGTCACCATTTATAGATGTGTCAATTGTGTGCTAAGAGACTTCATAACCAGTACACAGAGATCCTGCATTAGCGGGCCACAAAAATTTTTAGATACTTTAATGTTTTAGAATTTATATACTTGCTCAAGCATATGAGTCACCTTAGTTAATATTTCTTGAAATCACGTTAATTCTAATTCTGTGTTATTCCCCTGTACGATAGATGAAATGTCTAATCTTCTGCCTTAGATCTTTCCCAATGTCCGAATATTCTACAAAGAGCGTGGTGATGTGAAATAATCTAGTAACTAACAGCTATTCCACTTTACTAGTGGTTCAGTGCCCCTTGTGCAGTCAAGAAAGCCCTGTAGTCTGTTTGCTGTACAGCCTCTAGGCATCTTCTGGCCTGCAGTACCTGTAATCCAGCTTCTGAAGAAACATCACACAGGCAAACCTCCCTGCCACACTAACAGACTGGTGAACACTCCCACACATTCTCACAATGCCATTCAACTTCTCTGGAGAGTCTGGAAATTTTATCCTTTTACGAATCCTATTGCCTCCCAATGGATTCTCAGAATAGTGAGACTCACTATTTGACAGTGAGTTTGGACTTCAAACACAATCAAACACAATCAAAAAGAAAGGTTCTAAAAAATACTGCTTTCTACTCCACACAAAATATCCAAAACAAGGAGATGCAAGATGCCTCAATAACTACTTGAAATTAATACATAGGTAATATAGAGAAGGAAAAATACAGAAACATGCATCTCCCTAGCATATGAACACATATCTTTGTTTTTGAACAAATTTCAGAAAACACTGATTTTTAGGTTCATACCATCAAACACATAAATATTACTTGTTAATGAGATAAGTCAGATCCACACAATATTGTGTGCATTAAAGTCAAATGGTGACAAATTAGTCTTGACTATGAATATCATACATAGTGAAAGAGTGCTGGGGATCACAAATTCACCGTGGCTAATTTTGCATACTTCTCTAAGGAATAAATGGAGGCTCGGGATTATTGGTATCACCCTTTTGAGGTTTCCCATTAACTATTTTGGGATGGGTCCTCTCCCACCCACTCAGACTATACTAAAACCACTAAGATTAAAAAAGAGTCCAGAGCAAGATCCTTCTTAGCATAAAATCATCTCTAACCTCTTGAGTCATCCCAAGATTATCCGCTGCTGCTGAATCATTTACCTTGAGTCTTCTGCTAATCCTGCCTATCATTGCATACACCCAATAAACAGTACCTGGTTTGGCCCGTCTTTGTCTCTGCCCATGCTGAGGCATTGACTTCCCAAACCACCTTTATATGTCACTAAATTTGTCTATGTTTCTTGTTTCATCCTTTTGCCGTACCCTCATACAGGCAGTTGGGGATCTTGGCTCTCAGTAGAAGTACAGATAATGAGGTAAATAATGCCCTTACTACAGAAAAGAACAGAGTGAATAGAAAGATTTTCTGCATGAAGTCATGGATTCTGTTTTGGAAACTATCAGTTTTCTGTTGCTTATTTAACAAACTATGACAGCCACTGTGGTTTAAAATTACACACATTTATCTTAAAGTCCTATAGGTTAGAAGTTTAACACAAGTAACATGGAGCTAAATAAAGCTCAGTATGTTACTTGCTGTTACGGTCTTGAGCTTCTACATGAGATTTTTTTTTCTTTTTGCACTTCACAGCTTTTAGAAGAGCCTGAATGTTTCTTGGCTAGTGATCCCTTTTCTCCAGCTCCAAAGCCAGTAAGATTGCATCTCTCTGATCATTTTTCTGCACCACAGCTTCCAGTAACGATGATCAGGAAGGCATTTTAACTTTAAAGTTTTCTGAGATTAGACTGAGTTTACCAGTCTAGTCTGGACAACTTGGGATTCTCTCCCCTTTTCACTGTTGTTAACACAATAGCACTAACAAAATGCCTTTAATGTGAACTAACACATTCACAGCTCCCAGCAATAAGGAGGTGAAGCTCTTTCAACCAGTTAAATTTAAATCATCTTTGGAAACACTGGGTTATTTCTGTATATTTTTTTAACATGTTTTAAAATTTTTGTTCGCTGTTCTAGAAAAGAAGCTTGCTGGCTTTCTCCCTGAGTAAAGTTTGCACAGTGACTTACTGGAATCATTGCATTTGTTTTCAGCTATGCACATGGGTGTGTAAGTCAGGGAAAAATTATTTTCTAGATCCCATTACATTTTCAAATTAAGTCATAAAAGAAATCATTAATTAGCACAAGTATCAGAATGCAAGTGAGGTAAATAAAGCAATGATCTTTAACTTAATTCTCACTTTTAAAAAAAATGTATGGGATGTTAACTACTATATTTCAAAGAGTGATGTTAATGCTTCAAAGATCTAATTTTGCTGTTGATACACTAATAAAATATGGTCTTAAAATATAACTTTCTATGGAGGGCTAAACTCTTAGTAACTGAGTCCTAAAAATAATAACTGAGTCCAGAAATAATAGTCCTAACTCCATGATTATGCACAACAACTGGAAACTGGTAACTTCTTTCTTATCAAAACTTCCTGTGTTAGTGTTTTCAGTGTAATTTTTGACAACTAGCTACTGTATTACATGTTCACTTACCTTATTAGGATTACAAGTGGACACAGAAAAATTATACATATTTATGAAGAACCATGTCATGTTTTGATATGTGTATAGAGAGTATTATATAATGATTGACAAGAGTAAACATATAATCTCTTCACTTACAATTTATTGTTTGAAAATATTTAAAATTCTTTCTTCTGACTTTTTTGAAATATAAGTGTATTTATGTTATTCTACTGTGCAACAGCACATCAAAACTTAGTACTTCTATCTAACTATGTCTCTCTCTTCTACTCTTGTATCATTTTAGTAAACACGAATCTAGTCTTAACTTTTGAGACATAAGCTTTTGTAGGTTTCAAATATGAGTCAGATCAAACTGTATTGACCTTGCAATCCTTGCTTCATTTTAGTTAACATAGTGACTCCAAAGTTATGTATAATGTCACAAATGACAGGATTCTATCCTTTTTGTGGATTAATAGCATTTGGTTGTGTATATGTACCATGTTGTTTTTATCCATGCATCAGTTGATGGACATTTAAGTTGTTTTCATTGTCTTGCTTATTATGAAAAGCACTGTAATAAAAGTAAATATAGAGATGTCTTATTGACATCCTGACTTAATCATTTTTGGATATATTTCCCTGATGAATAACCAAATGGAGCTTTTTTGTTCCATATTCCTCTCAGCAGTTGTAAGTGTTCTTTTAAGAAATGTCTATTCACATTTATTGTCAATTTTTAATCAGGTTGTTTTTTGCTATTGAGCTTTTTGAGTTCTGTTTATTACAATAAATCCTTGTCAGATATACAATTTCAAAAGGTTTTTTTTCTATACTCCATTTTTTTTCCTTCACTCTAGTGGTAACTTCTATAATGACTTTTAAATACAACTGTGAAATACAGATGAGACACTAATAAAATGTGGAAGTAATATCCATTTTTGAATTAAGTTACTGTGGATTTTATAAGTCAAATGATGTGTTATTATTTTCAAATAAATAGTTATTCCTAAATAAACAAGTTATATTTTTATTTTTCAGATAAAAATAGGATTAAATACGGTATTGTGAGAGGTGTTCCTCCTAATAATGACCTCACACTAATAAAATGCATTACAACTATCACTTGGGAAGTGATAAAAATATGCTATAAATACACATTAAAGTGAGCCTTAAAGGACTTAATTTCTTAGAATGCTAGCAAAGTGTATAAATGATCCATAGAGCAAAGAAAAATTCATTTTCTAGAATATCATTGAAAAATATTTTTTAAAGCATAAACCTAAACTGAGCAACTTAAACTAAAGCAGAATAACTCTCATACATTGTCATACCATTGTGGAAAAAATCTTGACATAAAAGGTAATAAACAGTATTAATATGTGACATAGATATTTTCATCTTACTCTATCTAGTTGTAATTTATTATTCTTTGACAAATATCTCAGTAACCTCCCTCCACCAACCAGGATGGCCTCAGGAAAGCACAGTTTGACTTATTTCTATTCCATCAACATTGTTAGATTGAATATATGCAATGTTAATTAGTACAATAATTGTGGAAATCAGTGTAGATATTCTCCCCAAAAATGAAAAAAAATTGAGCTACTATATGACTCAATATTTTTGATAATGAGTGTCTGACTTTTCATCCTAGTGATGATATTTTCATTTATTTTCATTGCTCTTGTGTATTTTTCATTTCTAGCATTTCTCTTGAATCTTTCTTGGAATTTCTTTCTCTCTGTTAACATTATTCATCTAGTGTCACATTTTTGTATGTGGCCTACTTTTATCCATTAGAAATTTTAACATATTCAAATTATTTTAAGTCACTTATCTGCTGATTCCAAAATCAAAGTCACATCAGAATTTGGTTGTTATGCTTGTTCCTTTCAGATTGTATCTTCTTGCCTTTTACTGAATTTTGAAATTTTGCAGAAAGTCAGAGATTATGTATCAAGTAATAGGAGCCTTAGTAAATGTGCTTTTAGTATGGTGACTGATTTTATACTGGCTAGGAGTTAAAATAAGTTTATTATTTTCTGTAACATTAGGTGCCAGATGCTTCAAATTACTCTAATCTGTTTTTGCCTCTCCTGATTGATTTGGGAATTTCTAAGGACTCTTTCACAGATAGTTTGCCTCTTGCAGCTGTTTCAATTATAATCCATCATTATTTTACTGGAGCCTGTTGTCATAGAAGTGTTTGCAAGAGAAGTCTTCCATATTCTTATGATTATAATAAGTTTTAATGAGTGTGTTTTCCTGGGCTGTGACCTTTACAGTATTTATTTTCCCTTCTGCTCCTTTACATGAGACAAGAACTCTATAGGGAAGGTGACATGAGAAAAACAGTCTTCCTCCAGGCAGGATTCAGGCACAAGCATTTTTTATCCATGTAGATAATTTTCTTTTATAAATGTGTTAGGGGTTTATCTTAGTTAACTTCTTGTTGCTGAGACAAAAATACCTGATGCTCAAAGTTAAATAAGCAATTTATATACTCACAGTTTGTAGAGGTTTCAGTCCATAATCATCTTGCTGCAAGTTGTAGTGGTATGACAGACAGACATTGCAGAGTAAAAGCAGTTCATGTTGGGAATAATGCAGCACCACAGATAGGAGAAAAGAAGTCTTTTCCTGTCCCTTATGTTGTTTTCAGACTACAAGGATTAGTGTGGTTCTAAACCATTCACTGGACTGATTTAGTAATCATAAACCCTTAATCACAGCACCACAACTCCAGATTCAGCCACCACTGAACAGCTTCCACCTATGACTGTGTGAAGCTTTGGGGGTAATGTCTAGATCCAAAACATTACATTTCCTTCTGCCCCTCCCCAAAAGATTGATGTACATTCCTTGATACAAAAAAAAAAAAACATTTATTCTATCTCTAAGAGTTGCCAGAGTCCTAACAGACTCTGTGGAAAGGTACAAATTCTAAGTTTCCTCTTTGAATTAAGGCTAATTCTTAGCTGAAAGCCATGTACAAATGAAAGAAAGTTAAACACTTTCAACCCACAGTGGTATAAGATAAACATTAACATTCCAAAAGATACAAATGGGAGCATACAAAGAAATGGGACCAAAGCAACTCCAACATCCAGCAGAGCATACATGAAGTCCTATAGCTCTATGTGCAACATCCAATGCCATATGTGGCCAGATGTGGATTCCAAAGGGCTAAGGCACTTCAAGTGGAGGTAGCTCCCATAGCTTCTCTCTTGAGCTGCCTCTGCTCCCTCCTTACAGTTTTCCTCAGATGGGCCACTTTCCTGGTTTCTCCAAACTTCTGGGGTCTACCACACAGTTTCACACATGCCTTTCCACGGGCACATGGGAGGCCGGGCTTCTCAGGCCTTCGTCTGAAATCTGGGTAGAAGCCTTCCTGACCACACAGCTCTCAGATTCTGCATGTACTTAAAATCAGCAGCACATGAGTGATGCCAAAGTCTTCCACCATTTGAAGCAACAGTCAGATTTTCTTCTTTTTTGATTGCAGGGGTTGCATGCCTGGATCACTGATCATTCTCAACAAATTCCCAAGGAATAAATGTTCTAGGGCACAGCCATTCTGGAACATGATGTTCTGGAGCTCTCTTCTCAAAGCAAATTCTTTCCTTTGTAACTCTGAGAGTGCAAAGACTGGAGTGCTGCTGGTTTTTGTGATGCCCTCAGACCACCCTCTCTGTTGTCTTCTTCAGAAATACCTGGGGTTTCCTTGCTAGTCTTTTCAGTGACCAATTTCTCCTCTGTTCCATCTTTGCAGGTCACAACGTTATTGCAGTTTCCATTACAGTGATATTCACAACTTTTTGAATCACTCTTTTGTGCTCTTTGTCCCTGATTCTCTCTATAAATCTGGCTAAAAGCCCCCCAAAAGTAGCCAGGCCAGTGCCTCAATATTTCACTGCCTTGATATTTTTTTCTACCAGATTAATTTGTCTTTCATCCTTAATCTTATTCTCAGGAAAAGTCTCCAGACATGCAAAAAATGCAGACAAACTCTCTGCCAAGCCATATCACACAACACTGAAAATCCAACAACCAATGCAGTCCTGCTTCCCAGCAGAAGCCTCTTGAGACTGACATTTATCAGCGTCATTTCTATTAGCATTCTGTTCTTCTGAGCTCTGACCAGAATCTTCCATCAAGCATAGTCTATGGTGTTCCACTTCTATTTTTTCAGCCAGATTCTCCAAACCTTTGCTAACTCTTCCTCTTCTCACAGCCAGTTTCAAAGGCTCCTGAATCACATGGTCAGGTACACTCACAGAAACAAGGCCACTTCTCTGGTACTGAATTTCTGTCTTAGTTACCTTCTCGTTGCTGAGACAAAATAATTGACACCCAACATTAAAGGAAAAAAGGTTTATTTAGCTCACAGCTTGTAGAAGTTTCAGAACATAATTGGCTAACCTCAAGGCAAGGTGGCATGGAAGATAGACATTGCAGAGGAGAGAGTCCAAGCTGAGCAGAATTAGCAAAGCAAGCAAGAGAATACAAGACTTTTTCTGTCCCTTACATTTTATCCATGATACTTGGATTAGGGATGTGCCAAATCATTCAGTGGATTTATTTAGTGTTAGAGATCGCTATGAATCCCCTGAGCAGGATTTAAAATTAGCTAATTAGCTTTCTATGTTTATCTGTGAGTCTATCCTAGGCCTTGACCCCAATGGGAGCTGATTCATAGTAAGTGAACCTCTACGAATTACTGGTCCTGGCTGAGGCTTGTACTGGTCTGTGAGGCCAGGGAGACCTCAAAAGGTAAGACAAGACCACAGCTGTGGATGCTTGGCTCAAACATCAATTAAGTAGATAGAGACTGCAGCTGCAGAAATTACCCCTACAGTCTCACTTCTACCACATCTTTATGATAAGATAGTTCTCTTAATTTGACATGATTTATTACTTGGAGACATTCTTGAAGTGACTCCCAAGGTCCTGCTCATTGCCTGCACTTTCCTCAGTCTCCCCACCATTTGTTTTGCACCTAATAAAAATGGGCAGTCCAGAGAAGTCTTTGTCTTAGCCCTCAGAGTCTCCAATTCAGCTAAAGGGTTTTGACCCTCTTGAAGCCCTAAAATCATACCACTTGTCTCATTTTATTTAAGCCTTCACTGTACACTCGTTTGGGAGATTGGGCCCGATACTTCAGTAAACACCCACCTGTAATCCAAGTATCACACACCCTGGGTTCAGCAACTTCTATAAAAACTCCATGACTGCATGAAGCTTTGGAGAAAACTCTACTCAATCAATAACAGAGGTAGATTCCAGTGTTCTCTTCTCTGTCTCCTTTCAGAGATATCAACAAACTCAGCCATGAGAATTTCATTTGGTTCTTACAGGTAAAACTCACAACAGTATTTGGAAGCTCCTAACCTATAGTCTTGAGGAGTTTCTCACTGTCATCGTGGTCCAAACTCAGACTCCAAAAATTTGCCAATATTATCATTCAAATAGTTTGTGTCTCACACAGCTTCTCCTCCAGATAAGTAGCTATCAACTGTGACACTTAATTTACCTGTCTCTCTAGATTTTGGAGTGGCATATTTCTACTAACACCAGTTGAGCAGTGGGCTTATAGTGTTTGTTTTGTTTATTTAGGTATTTCTTACTATGAAAATGAGAAGTGACAATAAAATCTTTACTTGCTGGAGTTAAAAACATAGTTAATTGAGTCTGTTTTGGCCATGATTACATCGAATATGGTATCATAAAATTTTCAAATGTTCATGTAAATAAAATGAACTCTTTGTCCTTGTAAAGCAGTTTGGAATTTCAAAAATGTTACCTACTAATTGTAAAAAGATAAATAATACAGATATATACAGAAAAATGTAAAACTTGTCAGTCTTAATCTATAGCCTTTAATTTTAAATAGAAACAAATATTTCAATATTATCACTTTTTATATTTCTACTACTCTCAGAATTCTAATGCATAAATTAATTATGCTTATATAATAATTTATTACTCAGATTAATAAACTGAAATTAGTGAAAGCAAATTTATGAACATTTGCTAAATTTTATTTTTCCTCAAGGATAATGTTTTTATTGGTACAGAATATAGATGGATAGATAGGTAGATAATGATAGCATTAATTTTAGGGAATTTGTAACTATACACGATATATATTCTCTTTTCTATCTATTAACCTCCCTTCCCTTTTAATCTTCTTTCTCTCCTTATTTACAAAAACATTGTTTTCATTTTCTCCATCTTTCCACTTTTTTTCTTTTCCTTTCCTTTCCCCCCGTGTCCTCCAAAAATCCCTTTCCAATTTGAACATTTTCTTCCAATTTCACAATATCTAACATACAATTTTGTCCTTGTTTTACACTCTCAGTCTTACATCAGAGAAACAGTGTGATATTTACATGTATGTGTCCTATTTGTTTCACTTAAAAGTTAAGGTGCATTAATTTGTCTACAAATATCTCAAGTTTAGCCTTCTTATGGCTTAGCAGTACTCCGTTGCATAAAAAAAATCACATCTTCATTGTGTATTCATTGGTTGATGGACATTTGGTCTATATTCAAGATTTAGTTATTACAAACTGTGCTGCTATAAACATGGTTGTATATTGCTGTGATGTGAAGCTTTTAATTCTTTTGAGAAGACACCAAGAAGGAGAATAGCTGGGTCAAATGGGACCTCTTGTTCTAGTTTTTCAAAGAATCTTTTTCTCTTCTTATTTTCTGTCTTTATCTCTCATTCTGATTCTCTCTATCTCTCTGCTCTGTCTGTCACTGTCTCTGTTTCTTTGTCTGTCTGTCCATATCTCTCTCTCTCTCTCCTTTTAGTATTTTGTTTTGCCATGCAAGGTTTGCCTATAAGATTCTGCCTTATAAGGTATGCCTTTATAGACTAGTTTTCTGGTTTTGCTCCTTAAAACTTTATGTTATTTTGTCTAATGTCTGCACACCAAGAACTGCATATTAGGAATAAGAATTCTAACGTTGTTGGACTGTTAACTGGAGATCATACCACTACCTCTTATCTCACCTCTCATTTGTTCTACCTTACCTTTCTCCACTTTGTTTACTTCTCTTCACATGCAATTTTTTCTCTGTTTTCCCCCTCACTTTTATATTTTCTTCACTTTCCAATCTTTTCTTCAGATATGTAACTAGTATTAATTGAAATATCATTCATATTTAATTTTTATAACCTACTATATTTTATTACACTCCTTGACTCTGTGAAAGATCAGATAGGAGTGAGAGAGATTCTTATTCAGCTGATCATATATGGCTGGCTTCTCAATTGTTGATATTACTAGTGATTCCTAAAGCAGTCCAAAAGCCGTACCTGGCATCTAGAGGAGACTGAGTGGAAACTCTGCATTTGGATACCCTCACAATACAGGACACATCAAAAAGAGAAAGCCAGTTACTAAAATATTCCCACCCACTAGTGGGTGAGACATCCATCCCAATTGACTGGCAAATCTCAACACACAAACACAATAAAATGAAAAAAAAAAGATAATACAATGCCTCTGATAAAGAATTCCCCAAAAATTTAATCTCACAGACACAGAACTGAATAAAATTCCAAAAACTTTTTGAAAATCAATAGTGAAAATGATGATTGACATCAGAGGACAGACAAAAAAGCATCTAAATTAAGAAAATCATCAGTAGTTGGATTCACTATTCCAATTGATTTCATGATCCAATTACCACTCAAAAGCTCTACCACTGAGCACGTGAGAAATTTCCATCTCAGCTAAGTGTAAACCCATAGAAATAACAGCAACTATCTCAATAGAAACCTTGAAAGCTAGGAGTGCTTGAAATGAAGCACTTCAAGCCCTAAAAGAAGACAATTGCCATTTGAGAGTACTATGTCCTGTAAGGGTATCTTCAACATCAAAGAAAAACAAAGAGCTTTCATGATAAGTTTAAACAAAGAAATTCACGCATCCTCAACAAAACAATGATTTGGAAAACAACTAATATGAGGCAAAGGGAAAGAAAAACTCCCACTGGGAGAATATTCAAATGAATGAGAAATATAAATGAATCAAACACTTGAAAAACAAAAACATGGCAGGAATTACCATGTACATTTCAATAGAAACAATATAATTGGTTTTAACTCTTCAATTAAAAAGACACAGACTGGGAGATTGGTTTTTAAAAAAAGCTCATCTATATGTTGATAGAAAGCCCAATTCTTTTCTAAAACATACACAGACTAAAAATGAAAGGATGAAAAAAGATATTCCAAGTGGGGAGGGCATAGCAGTAGTTACTTTTATATCTCGCAAAATAGACCTCAATCCAAAACTGGTCAGAAGAGACAAAGAAGGTAACTACAACTAGTTAAGAGGATAATTCAGCCAGAAGGGATAAGAATTGTCATTATATATGCATTAAATATTGACAAGTTCCAATTCAAAATCAACCAGCTTGCAGTTCACATCATCGTGTAATCTGCTAGCACACTAAGCAAAGTTATGTTTGCATTCTGAATAGAGATAGAATTAATACAAACTTTCACCCTTTATTCTCAGCAAAACAAATTCTGCCATCCAATTTACATTTTCCTATGTATCAGATTAAGGCTAGACTTCAAATAAGTCAAAGCACTATTATTATTAACTCAATATTATACTACCAAAATGAGCCTAACCCCCAATATTCCTGAATTTTGAGATCAGGTTTTTAGGGTATTAAGGTTAATAAAGTCATTCATATTATGCCCTAAACTGAGAGGTCTGGTGTTTTAAAAAGAGGAAAATACACAAGTCCCACCCCCTAACAGGCAGGCAGAGAAAGTCCATACCAAGAAGGTCTCCAGCTGCAGCTAAGAAGAAAGCTACCACAAGGAACTGAATTTTCTAGCACACTCATCTTGGACTTCTAGATTCCAGAACTGTGGCAAAAGAAATATCTAGTTTGAAGCTATCGAGTTTGGTGGAGTGTTTTGTTTGTTTGTTTTAACAAAATTGAAATGTTTTATTAAGAAAAATTAATTTAAATATAATTTGCTACCTTTGGATAAATACTATTATTTTAATTTAAAATTCAATAATTTTTAAAAACTCCAAAATACATTATTAATTTTGTTATGGCAACCTGACAAATTAATTCACTTCCATCTTACCTTTTAATACAGTACAAATACAATATAAATATCTTTTAATACAATTATTTTTTATTTTTAATACAATTATTTATTATTTTAATCATCTGTTTTAATGAGCCTTCACTTATTATTAGATGTTTATAATACATAATGTTTACATTTCTCCTGAGGAGTTAGTTTGTGAATATAGCATATCTCATTTCTTCTTTCCTTCCATACCATTCTCTTCCCTCCCTCCTTCCTTCATCTCTCAGCCCTCATCTCACTTGCAAAAGATCTACTTTCCTATTTCCTATTATCTAGCATTCATTTTTCTTTCTATTTATAGTTGAGGTTTTTCATATAAGAGAAACCATGCAATATTTAAGCGTGTAAGCCTGATTTACTTCACTTTGCATTATTATCTAAAAGTGCATCCATTTTCTTACAAATAACTCAATTTTATCATTCTTTATGGTAGATTAATAACCCATTGTGTATAAATATCATATTTTATGTATCCATTAATCTGTTGGTGGAAACAGACCACTTCAAAGATTTAGATACAGTGGATTGTGCTGTTATAAACCTCAGTACACATGTAACACTGCAATCTGATGTCTTTAACTCTTTCAGGAATAGATACAGAAGGAAATGGCTAGGTCAAATTAGATTTGTAGCCTTAATGATTTTGAGAAATCTCCATATTTATTTCCATAATGGTTGTACTAGTTTACATTTCCACTAACAATGTAGAAATATGCCATTTTCCCCCCACACATACAGCATTTGTTAATATTTGATTTCTTGATAATTATTTTTTCTGGAATAATATGTTAATTTTCATTTCTCTGATAGTCAGAGGTCTTGAACATTTTTTCATGTTTTAGTAGGCATTCATACTTCTTTATCGAGAAACATCTATTCATTTCATTTGTCCATTGTTTAAACCTCTTTAATAATTTTGCTAGGAAAACTTGCTAACCACATGCAGGAAACTGACTCTAGACTTACACATTTCACCATGTACTGAGTTAAAATCAGAATGGATCAAATATCTAAATACTGAAACAAAAATATATAATCTTCTAGAATGTAAGAATCAGTAAAACTCTTGAAGAAATAGGGTTAAGCAAGTATTTTATGAGCAGAATACAATGCCACAAGAAATAACATTACGAGTAAAAAATATGGCATCATATCAAGTTAATGCTATTTCTTGTAAATTTATTTTGTGTTATGGTTTATATCTAGATATCCTCACAAAGCATCATGCCCTTGGAGGTGAGGCATTGGGAAAGTGATTGGATCATGGAGGCATGATATTCATCAGTGGATCAGTCTGCTAAGGAATTTATAGCAAAATGTGATGTTGGGGGTTTGGAAGAGGTGGGTTATTGAGATCATGCCCTAGAAAGCTCCCTTCCTCCTCGCTAGATCTCTCTGTCTCTCTCTCTCTCTCCTTCCCACCACCATGCCATGAGATTCTTCTCTTCTGCTATGCTGACCTGCCTTGGAGTCAACCATCTATGAACCAGAAACTCTACAAATTGTAAACCAAAATAAACTCTCCTTTTTAAAGTTGTGCATATCTAATATTGTATCTCAGTGATGATATATCACTAAGACATCTTCATAAAATATCATTAATATGCACTTACATAAGAATCCTCATCTTATTCTCTTGATGTAGGGAATTCTGAATTTATAAATGGACTTACTAGACTATCAGGCTGGAGGCAAAAATACAAGGAGACTTCCAGACTTTAGCTTGTGGCACTGAAGATAGATAAAGGCAAAAACATGGAACTCAATTTTTTCTAGGTCACTAATAAAGGCAATAGTGTACTTGTCAAATCATCTGCTTTAATGAACCTTACCTTATCCATCTTTAAATTGGTTTACTCTAAGTCAGTGGGTGCTCTACTTCCTCTACTGGATCATAAATTAATTAGATGCAAAAATGCCATTCCACTTAATATTTTTTGAAGTCCTAATCCTTTGGAGGCAGTGATTTGTCAGTTATATTTTCCACTTATTAAACTTGTACAAAACAATAAATAGAGGTAAAACTTAACCTTTTGAACATTAGACAAAATTCTCTGTCCCTTTTACAAGTTGTGGGGGAAGACGTGGGATAATTCATGACATTAAACATATTTGATAACTATTTTAGCTCATTTAATCAACTATAGCCATTTGGTGCAAAACTCACTGATTATGTGACTAAAATTTGTAGAAGAATGTGCTTTTATGTTTGTTAGGTACATGCTTACAGTGAGCTGCAGGAGGGGATAGAATGTTGAAGAAAGGTCATATATCAGAGCTTCTCCAGGACCTGAAATTCAGACACTTAGCAACTTAAAATGAAAAGAGCCCCAGGAGCTATTAAGAGATGGCAGGATAACTACAAATCACAGAGAAACTAGAGAAATGACAGCACAGAAAGCAATGAAGCATTATGAATGTTAACTCTAGCTCCTGGGTAAAGGGACCTGTGTCCACAAACAAAAGATAAACCCAGGAAAGGTTGGAAGCTCTAGGGTGGAACAGTCAATCAGCATTTCTAGCCCCAATAAAAGTCCACCATTATTGTAAACTGCAAGTAAAGAATGAAATTTTACTCTGAAAGTGACAACTTTTGCATACCAGGCTAGATTTGGAGAAGAAATCCTTTGCAGCAACTGCTATATTTGGAATTGATTAATCAGGAGCCATGTAATTGTTTAAGATAGTGGTATTCCATGAATTAGAAGTTATGCAGAAGAGCTAATCTTGAGGGTTTCTGGGGCCACCCTGTCACAGTCACCAGATGGAAGATGGCCATCGGAGGCAGTAGTAAGAGGGCTGGTTAGTCATGGACCCCTTGAGGAGTTTAAGCACCAGATAACTCAAGCTCGCAAGGACATGGTGATTCTGCTCTGTGTGGCAAGAAACCAGGAAAGTCAAATGTGTCTTTCTGAGGTGGCTGGGCCTGACAGTCTAGGGGACTGCTTCACACCTATCCCAGAGCCTATGTCCAGCACAGAGCTCAATAGTTTGTTTGCTTCCTCATTTCCCAATATGATCAGGGGTACACTGCAGCCTGGGGGTACGGTCAGTGAGGTCTCTGGAGCAGGTGGGTTTCTTACAAGCCCGCAGGCTGTGATACGTGATGGAGATAGCATCAGAGGGGCACAGTCAAAGGTCACAGAGAGTTACTGGTGTGAATACTGTGCTAGGCCAAAAACCACACCGCTGATTTAGCTCTAAAGGCCAGGGAAAGAAACCAGTCGCTCAGTTTTTTTAGCACTATTTATTAATGAGGCTACCTTTCTTAGAGTGGCATGCTTGGCCCCTTTGTCAAACATGAGGTGGTTGAGTGCATTTGGAGTTTTTTCTATATCTTCTAATCCATTACATTGATCCTCAGGTCTGAATATGTTTTTCACCAGTACCATGCTGTTTTTATCACAGTAGCTTTGTAGTGTAATGTCAAGTCAAGATTTGTGATGCCCCTGGCTTGTCTTTGTTGCCTAGAATGGCTTTTGCTATTCTAGTTCTCTTATGGTTCCAAATGAATTTTAGGAATATTATTTCTATTTTTACAAAGTATGCAAATGGTATTTTGATTGGGATTGCATTACATCTACATTACATTTTTAGGAGTATGGCTATTTTCACTATGTTGGTTCATCTTACTCAAGAGCAAGGGATATATTTCCATTTTCTGATATACTCTTCTGAGTGCTGTAGTCTTCAATGTACAAATAACATCTGAAGACTAAAACTAGACCCACGTCTACCACCATAACCTAAAATGAAAATGGATCAAATACCTAAATATTAAAATAGAAACACTAAATCTGCTGGAAGATAGGATAGATAGAAATGTTGAAGACAAAGGTATAGGCAAAGGCCTCACAAACAAAACCCTGATTGCATAGGAAATACTATGAAGAGTCAAAAACTGGGATCTGACCTTAGAAGGTTTTGTACAGTAAAAGAAATCACCAGTTGAGTGAAAATACAATGCACAGAGTGGGGAAAATTTTAACCAGCTTTTCCTCAACAAAGGGCTAATATCTATAACTACAAAGAATGGAAAAATTTCAGATCTCCCAAATTCAAAGACCTAATTTAAAAATAGGCCTCTGAGATGAATACGCACGTCTCAGATGAAGAAGTAAATATAGCAAATAAATATATTAAAATTGTCCAGCATCTCTGGTCATTTGAGAGATGCAAATTAAAACAACACTAAGATTCCATCTCCAGAAAAAATGGCTATTATCAAGAAATCAACTGATAACAAATGCTGACAGGACTGTTGGGGAGGAGAGGGAAGGACCTCTTCTTCACTGCTGGGAGTGTAGACTCATGCAACCACTGTAGGAATCAGTGTGCAGATTTCTCAAAAAACTAGTACTAGCGGTCTCATTTGACCCAAATATTCCTCTTCTTGGTATCTTCCCTAAGGAATTAAAAGTATCATACCACAGAGACATATATGCAGTCGTGTCTATAGCAGCACAGTTTGTAGTAGCAAAATCCTGGGAAGAGAGCTAAAATGCCCATCAACCAGGAAATGGATAAAGATTTTTGTTTCTTTTCTTATGATGGAGTACTACCTAACTATAATGAAGTATAAACTTGAAACATTTATAGCTAACTGGATGAACCTTGAGACCATACTCTTAAGTGAAATAAATCAGACACATGTGTAAGTATTGTATTGTCTTTCTGGTGTGAGAAATTCAAAGTGTAAATAAGGATCAAATTTTATGATAAATAGTGTGAAACAGAAACAAATAGTTCAAAAGTAATGGAGAACTAGGGAAGGGGCGTGGGGAATGGAAGGAAGGGAAAAGAAAAAATGAGAAGGATAAAATGTAAATAAAACTTTGTAAATAGATAGCAGAAGAGGGATTGAAGAGAGAGGAGGGGAACGGGAAGAAAGGAGAATCAAGATACATCAGGTACACACATAAATTTCCTATGATGAATGTAATCATTATGGATATCTAAATTGTACCAATAAGCTTTAAAAAAGAAAGAAACCAGTTATCCAAACATAAAAATAATTTTGGACTCATTTTTCTTTTCTTGCCTTTCCTTTTTCTTCTTATTTATTTTTTCTTTTGATTATTCTTTGTTTTTTCCTTTTATCTGTGCTTTTCTTGTTCTTTCTGTGCCAGAATAGAACATATTGTAGATCATTAAGTAAACTTTTTACCTAACTGCAGTACCTTTCTTTTATTCTTCAATTAGATTCTTTCTCTGATTTTTCTCTCTTGCTCCTCATCTCCCTTTTCTTTGTTTTTCAAATATTACACCTTTTATTTTACTTTTTCAATTGCCTCTCCACATCATGATTACATTTAAGTTGTGCTGATTTTTAGATAGTTGGTTCAATGCTGTTATTTCTGTACTCTTTTCTGTTGCTAATGTTGGTATAGTAGTTGCACTTAGTGAAAAATCCTAAATAATTATATGACTACTAAACAAGCATTGTAGAAAATATGCACAGGGATCATAGACTGAAACAGGATGATGACTCGCACCAAAGAGCCTAAAGGACAGTATATAACTACCTGGGAGAATCATTAAACAAAAGGAAAAAGAAACAACAAAGTAATCGACAATTGAAAAAATACTCCCACGATGCAATTCAGTAAATATCCTCTAATTACTCTTAAAGTCAATGGTTTTAACTCCTCAATCAAAAGACAGATAAATTGAGTTAAAAAGAAAAAAGAAACCCAATTTTGCTTACAGGAGACATACTTCATACAAAGAGAAGCCTATATTCGACAAAGTAAACGATACTATGCAGCCATGCAACCACGACACAAAACAAACTGAAGTAATCTTATTTTCAGACAAAGCAAGTTTGAAGCCAAAACTGGTTAGAAGAGACCAAAATGTTCACTACATACTAATAAAAGGAATAGTTCAACAAGAAGAAGTGACAATTATAAATATCTATGCACTGAATATTGTCACAGTGAACTTCATAAACTACTGGACATAAAAGGGTAAAAAGACAACACTAAAATCATAATAGTGGACTTCAAAACTCTACTCTCACAATTAGACAGGTAATCCAGGCAAAAAATTAACAAAAAAATCAGAGTTAAACAACTCCACTGAGCAAATGAATTTAGTATTTATCTATAAAGTGTCTCCTCCAACAATCAAATATACATTTTTTTCTTAGGAGTACATAGAAGCCTTTCCAGAATAGAACATATCATACACCATTAAATAAGCATAAATTAATGAAAAAAAATTGAAATAATCACCTGGATACATCAGATCACTGTAGAATAAAGCTAAGAAATCAATAAAAAAGAAACCACAGAAATTGCACACAAATGTATGAAGAATAAAAAATATCTATTACCAATAAGTGCATGAAAAAAGGTTCACCTTCTTCTACTAGCTATTTTATGTGAACTTATGTGAACTATTTCATGTGAACCTTATGTGAACTGAAGTTTATCGTGCCCATTCTAGAAAGTCCCTAACTACATGGCAGTTGATGCTGTAACAAAACACACAATAAAGCCCATTTTCATCCATTTCTGAAGAGGGGTTTCACATAATAGAGTTTTACATCTGGGGGGGTAGCTATTTCTGATAGGAATATTCTATCATGCTGTATGCACTTGCAACCTTGTAGGAGGAGATTCAGAGTTCTCATTAGTCTACAAATAAACATGTGGGTCCTTTCAGATCCCTAACTTTGAAAGAAAAGATAAACTTTTAGGAGCCAAGCTTCTCTCAGATATATGATAAAGACAACTGCATTTTTTAAAATGGTGATATTTTGTGAAAATGAATCACTAGAGAAGCTTTGAATGCCACAGTAAAAGGTCTGCTTAACCCTTTCCTCTTGCCAAATTTTTGAAAACATACTGACAATAAATTAAATTTACATTTGTGACCATGTTAGCATAGAAACAGAAAGTAACCTAAAACAAACACTTCAATCGAATAAAGTTGCTAAGAATAATATGGCTATGTGGTCTTTAATTAATTTGTCTTCATTTTAAAAAAATATTTTGAAGAGTGTACATAACTATAAAATAATCTGTGACCAGAAGACATTTACATTAGGAAAAATTAGTTAGAAGACTGGACATTGAAACATTAAAGTAAGACTTACGGCCTAATTCAGATATTACTTGTATAACTTCACTAAATTTTTTTTTAATTTGAAAATGAGTACAGAAAGCTCATAAGTTATGACAAAGTGAAAATGCAATCATCAAATATATAAATTGCTAGTGAAAATAAATAACTAAAGAAATGCATAGAAGTTACTATCACTACCATCTTCACCTGCTTACTCTGAACAGACCACCAAAATAACCACTTGATGAAGCAAAGAAAGTGTCACTTCCTGTAGAAACTGAAATCACTGTAACAGAGCTTTAGTGCTGTGGCTGGAAGGGAGACAAGAGTAAACATTCATTGGGATTAGACATTGATGCAGGATGGGCCACTGAAGGCTCTGATTCCAAATTTCTAATACAACACTTAAGCATCAGTGGACAAAGTGGTGAGGGTTTATTTATCAAAGTCTTGTTTAATAATTAGCACTTGTGACTAGAGAATTCCGAGAGTAGTTTTACAATAAAAGATGTGAGTTATTTGTCTGACTGAATGATCCACTTTGTAGAAAAATCAAGCCAATTAGATAGTCTATTACTGGGATAAGTAGATATTTCAGTTACTTTCAGAAACAAGTGATAATGTTACTACATAATTGTCTTTACAGACAGAAATTTCCTGGAAAAACAATGTTATATTAATAAATGTAGGATTAGTTTTTAATCTTGTTAAATATGTGTGTACAGGCACAAATTTTTCAGGCATTTTGTGATAAACATCATATTAAGTAATATTATCAAGTGTGAGCTATCTTGAAGCATTCTATTTATTGCTCAATATATCAAATTTCATTTAGTTATCACAACTAATCTATAGAATTATCATATTAAAGAAACAAAAAGTGATTTTATTATCTTTGTTCAATTTCATAAATCCTTTCTTTATATAACAAGGAAGCATAAATACACACACAATAGAAAGCAATATAATGAAATGATGTCCTCAAAATTTTAAAATAACTTTTTCTGTCTCCTTCTTTAGTATAAAATTATACATTTCTACACAACTCAACTTAAAAGTGCTAGGGGCATAAATAAACTACAATGCCATTCTTAGTAACATCCAGGAAAAAATTAAATATACAAAGCATTTTAATATTTTGACTCTGACTCAAGGTCTTATGAAATGAAGGCATATTTATGAAATTGACTTAAATATCTATCATTATGACTACCTTGGAAAAATAGAGATAAGTTGAAGGTATTAAAGATATGTAAATTAGCTGCTTTCTCTCATGAAAAATCACTGTATTAAATGAATTAATGGAAGCAGAATATCTAACCACAGGCAGGTACTTCTTATATTTGGAAATGTAAAAGTCTTCCTAATGAAGTCTAATACTTGAAAGTGAGACTAGACCCTTAGACCTGGACTTTGAATGTACTCAAATTCCAATGCATATTTTAGTCACTAATCCAAATATCTTTTACTTTTTATATTGTAAGAGTTAAAATTATTGTCAAGAAGAGAAAAAAATTACAGTAGTATAATGTTAAGGAATAAATATGACTTCTTATTTTAAAAGATAACTATTTAACAAGGAAATGTTTATATCTTAAATTTATGAGTTTACATGTATTTTGCTTATGAACTTTATGCGAATAATGTATTAAAATAAATTTTTAAAAAGAAAAATGTTTTTTAATTCATTGGTTCATCCTTTACTTGTATTCCATTCAGAAAAAAATTCCCCTACATTAAAAAATAGATGTTTTTATTATGGAGTGCTGGAAATGTTTACTGCATCACTCATTCCTTACAATTAAGTAAGCTCATTTTAAAATAAAGTTACCTGAGTAAGATGGTAATTACATATCAACTGATTTTTAAAAAATTTATAAACTATAAAAGAATCATATAAAATATGAAGTGAAAAAACCCTGAAAATTTGTTTCTGAATTTGCACATTGACCAGAATAAGAATAATTTTAATTTTCTGTATTTAGAGGCATTTCTGAAAGAAAATCAAAAAAGCAATTATGAGCATCACCTAAGTTATAAAAATCATGACTTATACACTCATTATGCAAAACTAAGAGCTGTTCTCTTTGGCACTGCAAAATAATATACTTTTCTGGGAACTTATGCAAGGAAACACTTTATATATTTTCATAATTTTAATATTTTCCAAATTACTATTAGTGTTCTCATAGTAACATAATGAATGGCACTAAAAATTATTGTGTCTGTGTTATCAAAGAGATATCTATTTTGATGTGATAAAGAAAAAAGTTCCTGTGAAATTTCCATTTGGAATATCAGGATATGTTTAAGAAAAGCATCCAATAGCTACAGTAATATAAAATGAGTAAATCTTACAAATATTTTCCTTCGGTTTCAAGAAAACAAACTAAAATTTTTTCTAGCTTATTCTAGTTTTTCCTTTGTGTGTATGTGAATTGTGTTTAATTGCTATGAAAGAATCTAAATAAAACGAATACTTTCAAACACGTAGACACTCCTTACACTATTGTTAAGTTTTATACCACTCGAGAAAAATAAAGCTGTTTTTTATTGATTCTATAAATGCTTATGGATGAGAGAAACAATAATGCAACAGGTAGTGGGTGCTTTGGGACAGTGATTTCTCTACTGGTTGGGGTTCCCACTCTAGAAAGTTGATTTACCCAGAGAGGATGAACCCCACAGAGGCCTGCAGTGATGGAGTAACAATCTCTTTAACCTCTTTCTCTTTAACCTCTTTCTCTTTAACCTCTTTCTCTTTCCATGAAACAGCTCTAGCTGTTGCTGTTTCATGCACTTCATTCACCTCTCCCTGTTCCATCCTTTGACCTTTGTAATTAAACTTGGGACATCTCAGAATTTCTTTTCAGTTATCATATATTTTCTCACTTTATAAAGTATTACATTACAGAATTTCTTTATATCACATGTTCTCCCATGTGTCATTCAACTAATGCAAGTTTGCTTATATCTGAAAAAATAAAATGAAAAAGTGGGGGTTTTCAGTGTTAAGTTTTATTCATTAGTAGGAACAAAGGTAGAGATGGGATTTACAAACTATTTAAAAACTTCCAAAAATGTGAATAGGATCCATAAATCTAAATCCAAGCAATAGAATCAAAATATAAAATTAAAATCAATATGAAGATTCCTCAAAAAGCTAGAGTTGGAAGTTCCATTCAACCCAGCTATTCTTCTGGGTATCTTTCCGGAAGAATGAAAGTACATCATGCCACAGCAATATATGAGCACCAATGTTTACAGCAGCATAATTTGCAACATTTAAATTCTAGAAACAACCCAACTGCCCATCAATCGAGGAATGGATAAAAAAGATGATATTTTTATGGAGTGGAGTACTACTCAGCCGTAAGGAAAAATACGCCTGAGACATTTATACGTAAATGGGTGCAATTTGAGACCATACTCTTTAGTGAAATAAATAGACTCACATGTGTAAACATCATATTGTCTCCCTGGTATGAGAATCTGAAAGAGTAAATATGGTCTAAAATGTACAATAGAAATTGTGAAGTGGGAAGAAATTGTTGAAAAGGGAAAAGGAACTAGGGTGGGGGAAAGCGGAAAGAAAGGAATGGTAAAGAGAAAAACTGCAGTTTCGTTATGCTATTAGTGTCTCTCAGTTCATAGAAAAGGAAGGTTTGCAGTAATATCAATTAGAGAAACTTTCATGCCCATATACTATATTCTGAGTAACTATTTTAAAGTTAAAAACATATAGTGTGTTAGCTATTGTTATTCTTTTATCATATTTTGTGAGATTTTGTCTTACCTTTTGTCTATAAAATTTTAAAAATACATATAAAATTGTTAATAGTGTGTGTGGCAGGCTGGTAGGTGTACAAGTGATATTCTTTTATCTTTTAAATGTTTTTAATCTTTTTCTTCACTTTCCTCTAGCTCACTCTATTATAACCCTTCTTAACTTCCAATCACCCTTAGTGGAAATGAACGATAAATGTTACTTTCAATTTTTAATTCAATTATTGGTAGAAACAGTTCTTCTCAGGGACAAGATATCCTAGGAGGTCTCTATCTCTTTACTGTGTTTTTTTAGATAGACACAGTTGCTGAATTTCAAGGATAATTTTAGTGGTTTGTATACAAATACAGTGATTAGACTTGGAAGCATTTGGAGAACATTTTAAATTTTCTTAAATTGAGTTTATGTTTGAAATGTGCAATTGTTTTTGAACAGTTCAAAGGATTTATGAAAAAGATGTCAGGACACTCATTAACTACATCCTACATACAGACTTTGTAGTATAGGTACTGCTTTGTGATTTCAAAATAAATAACATTGAAAGCTCAATATATTATAGTGTTATTTTTACTATGAAAATATGAATACTTTTGATTTACTTGTTTTCAGATGTTGTCATTTCTTCATTCTTTTTTTACTTTTATTACAACTTTTCATTTTTTTCCAAAATGTTAGAACTTTTAATTGACTCATCAAAAACACTGAGCAAACAAAATAATTTTAATATAAATTTGAAATAAAAGAATTTTAGAAACAACTGCAGAAAATAGGCTCAAAATGTTTGCTTAACTGTACCTATTTTAGCACCACCACTGTGTTCATGTAACACAGGATTTTATGGAACAGTGTCAACTTACCCACAAATAAAGCTTACGTCTAACCAGATTTTACAGAGAGTAACACAACCTGAAAACTAATATTTCCTTAGTTTTTGTTTTGCAGTCTGCTAAATGGGCATGACCAGTGACTATGAATGTAAAGTAAAATTAGATGACATTTCTGACACGTTTAGCACTTTAGAGAGGATTCAAAAAACATGAGTAGCTTATTACGAATAAGCATATTAGCTAATTATTATTTATTCAAATTTGTGCAGTACATTTGCGTCGTGTTGATTGATAAATTCAAAAAAAGAAAGGTTATAGTCATTAAAAAGGAGAGATAAGAAGCACAAAAAGGACAGCATTTCTGACCTAGGACTGCAGCTCACTTTGAATTGACAGGAGCCACAAACAACAAGTGGAGATGCTTCACTACCTGCCAAGGACAGCAAGACTTCAGATCCAACACTTGAACAATCACTAAGGCCTTAGCTTTAATTTACCAAATATTTGACTTACATGTTGACTCACTATGTTTTTCTTCTAGATACTGTTACGATGGAGATATGCCCATGGTCCAGCTGAAATTTAATGTATTTCAAACTTGTGGTATTTTAATCAAAAGGGAAAAAGTTCAGCTTACAGTGTAAGGTACCGAGATATATTTGAACATATGACTATAATGTCCTTTTTCAAAAAGGATACACTTGAAACACAAATTTTAT
Organism: Dolichotis patagonum; assembly: GCA_004027295.1. Lineage (NCBI taxonomy): Eukaryota > Metazoa > Chordata > Mammalia > Rodentia > Caviidae > Dolichotis > Dolichotis patagonum. The sequence goes on from PVJX010012658.1 coordinate 29,310, forward strand.
TGCTTAAAGTAACATTTTGAAGTTATATATAATGTCTACTATAGGCAAAGAAATGTTATGCATGATTCTTAATATGATTAGTAATTTTGTAAACATATGATTTAGTTATTGCGATTGTCAGAAAAAAATGAAGTTTTAAAATTGTGTCAATATCAATCATTCTTTTTCACATTTTTAAAAGACTGTATTCATAGGTATGGCAAATTTTCCCTTATACAGAGATATTAATAGTTAATACAGGGCTTTCAAAAGATCGATATACAGTGAGACATGGCATTAAAAGTTCTACATTTCTCAGCAACCTAGTAGGAATACTATGCAAGACCTTTTCAAAAATCTTTGGGGTATTATTATCAAGTTTCTAATCAGAGGTTAAATATTCCTCACCTTCATTAATTCACACAAGAAATGAATAGAATTGTATCATTTATACTCTATAAAGATAGCTAAAGAATACACCAAAGGGCAGACATTGAACTTCAGTGCAATTAGCAGTACAGTTAACCCCAGATCAGGAAAATTTGAAGTCAATAGCTGAGAACCACTTGAATGGACAGAGATTGATTTTCCTTGCTCTGGTCTACAGAGGAATGATTGATCTAAGCTTTATTTTGCACTAGCCTTTTCTCTATTGCAAATTTAATGAGCCATAAGGGTGAAGTGAAAATGGAAACAATAGACATAGATTGTGTCTGCATGGGGTCGACAACAAGATGATAAAATAAGAAAAGTAGAACAAGTTGCTTTTTGAGGTTCAAAATCTGCACTCTGAAATTTTTAAAACTTTTATTTATTTACTTTACATTTTTGCAGTTCGAATCTATCTAAGCAACTAAACAGCTACTGAAGACTGTCTGTGAACCAAGCATTTGCAGGGCATGCTTGGAAGGAACATTTTATTTCATACAAATCATAGAAATATCATTGCAATCGAAGAGTCTGTTGTCAGAAATCCCAAAATATATTCTTGTCTGTCTGCTGTAAACATGCTTAAGAATTAATCCTGTTGGTATAAACTGGCTCAAATGGTCTGGTGAAGAGGTTAAAATAAATCATGGTTGGAAATGAGTGATTTTAAGACTCCACTGACTCCGAGAGACTCTCAACCTCTCAGCAGAAGCTACTCCAAGCCTGTGATTAGATATATTTGCAACTAGCACAGTGCATTTAAATAGTTCTGTATAAATGAAAATTAACTTGTGCATAGGAGATATTTCTGGGAAGAAAAGCTATATTAAATGTAATTTGCCACAATAAAAAAATAAAAATTTGATGTGACTAATAAAAATTTTGCATTTGTCTCTATACTTTTATAACATAAACTACATTAGGTCACTCACTCCATAAATATACATCATGTTTCCTTTTACTTCAGCTAATTAATTCCCACCCAGCGTTCAGTATCGAGCTTATGTAACATTTCCATAGTTTTTCAAAGCTTCCAGACGACGTCACATTTTCCTGCATTATATCCTTATAATACCTTTTTCCTTGAATATACCATAGTAAAGATGAATTATGATGTAATTAGTTTCTTCCTTGTCTATGCAGTGAATAAAGGCAGAAACTGTTTTTCTTACTTACATCTCTATCTCCAGTACCTGGCGCTGTGCCTTCTTCCACTTAATAAAGGCTAAATTAAAACTGTTAATTCAGGGTGGCAATGAACCTGCTGGTTATAATTTTAGAAACGTAAGTTAGTCAAATAAGGCAGGAAGCTGCTCTTGGAAAGACGAGGTATGGGACTATGTTCACAGGATGTCACAAGGCACAAAGGTGCACATGGACAGGGCTGGCTGCAGAGAAGGTGGAGTGGCACGGTGCCACTGGGTGAAGAAAGCAGAGCCCAGCTCCCCGTAGCCCAGGGGCAACTTCGGCACAGACCCCTCTTGTTGGCGCCCCACGCTGTGGTAACCACGAGGAAGCCTTTGTTCCTAGCTAACCAGAGGATCAGCCATAGAGCCCCTGGGGGGGCACGTTCCTGCAGCTGAGCAGTGAGCGCTCGGAAGGGATTTTCTGTCTGCACCGCTCAGGGTCCTGCTCTGTTCAGCACCTTTTCCCAACTTCACTTGCACACACACACACACACACACACACACACACACACACACACACGACAGGCTTCTTCACAAAGATAGGGTCGCCAGGATGCAGAGCAGGTTAGAACCAGGATCAAAGAGGAGCGTGGCTGCTACTCCACAGGCAGCTGACACCACACACGGGCCCAAATGTGCGTGCGTGCACTCCTCTGCAGCGCCGAAAGGAGGCCTGCACGCAAGGAAACCCGGAGGCGCTGCAAAGCAAACGCGGGAAAGCAAGAACGCAAACAGGGCTTTGGAAAGGCAGGCTCTTCTTCACGTGATCACTGGTTCCTCCAAGTCCCAATTCTTTGTGACGTTGAATTTCTCTATGCTCTGAGAATAAGCTTGATAGGAAATGATGAAATGAAGCTCACTGCAAACTTCTACCACTCAAAATGTAAAGTTGTCCAATTATCCCAGTGAGAACCTTGATCCTTTCTCTAAAATCCACTGCCTGCTGCGATTCCACAGCGCTGTCTCAGCCCGGTGCCACGAGTCAAGGAAATGATATTAAATGTGACTTTGAGCATGGGAGGAGTCCCTGGATCTCAGTTTCAAAGCGAGTAAAGGCGGGGAGTAAACCTGTATAAACAGCCTGAGAAAAGAAACCAAAAAATATACACACATCAAGTACACGGCTACTTGAGGTATTCACTGCACCGACTTGAAAGAAAGATACAATACTAGTGCTAATCTTGTGCTACATTTGCACTACAAATTAAATGTTTAATGAGACCTTTAAACATAGATTACACAGCTGAAATAATTATACACATATGGTCATGTATTCCTTAATCCTAGGACCCTTATCCAGCATCAAACTCAAAGGAAAGCACCTCTAGCCTCTCTCACGCGCTATAACGACCTCTTTTCATTCCATCCGTTCCTCACTGACTCACCTCACATCAGCCCAAATTTCACCTTTTCTGGGTACTTATCCTTTGTTTACTTCCATCAAATACACTAATTAAATTAACCATTCATCTCTGCCTCTGTGAAGATTTATATATGTACAGATTTGGATATAAATATGAAAATGATGTGAATGTAGAAATACAAACAAACACACATGTACGTTTCATTTTAAATTCTTAAAAAATTTACTGTTGTATTTTTGAATGTGGTAATATCTTTAAAAATCATATTTAGCAAATAGTTGCAATTAATCTCAATTCATTGGAGATTATTCTTGATCTTATTAAGTATTACAAAATAATGTGAATTAAGTATGTAGAGATAAGTAAAAGAAAAAAGATCTCTACAGAGATTTAATTATATAGAGATTTCTTACCCTTTACTTAATATAAATCAATGCTAATAACCTTCAGTACCTAATGACAAAACAGCTTCCTTCACAATTGAAATATTCTTCCTCTGTCATTCTATTTTTAAATATTAAATAACGTTATCCATTTACACCTACATCTACATATGTACTTATCTATTAAGTTTAATTTCATGTTTGGTTAGATTATAAACTCTTTGAAAATAAATTTATTATAGAATACATTATTCTATTCCCAAAACTACCAAATACAATGCAGCAGAGTATAAATCAGTAAGTATTAAAATATTATCTTCTTTTGGAGACTTGTCCAACATGAGATGATGTATAAAAGAAGATTCAAGCTATTTGGGGCTGTCCTAAAGAACTGAGACATTTCGACCTCCTTGGGGGTGCACTGTGCATTGTAGGATCATTAGCACCCTCTCTATCCTCTATCCCCCAGATGCCAGTAGTGCATCTGCCTCTTGCTAGCCGTAGTAATCATAGTCCAGACACTGTGAAATGTCCCCATAGGCAGGGTTGAGAGCCATTCGCTTAAAAACGAGACTACACTTGGTGTATGGTTTGGATCTAAGATGACCCTCACAAGCCCCTGTGTGCGGGGTCGGGGGGTGTTTGTAAGTGATCAGATCATGAAGATATCAGCTTCATAGCTGAATCAGATATGATGGGGAGGAGCTTGGTAGAAGAGGTATGCTGTGGTGTGTATTTGGTATTCGGGCCCCTTTCTCTCCTGTCTTCCCCTCTCTGCTTCCCTGCTGGGATGAGGTGAGCAGGTTTCCTCTGTGGCACCTTCCACTGTGGTGTACCTGGCTTTTCACAGGCTTGAAAGAAATGGTGCCAGCTATGCATGGACTAAAATCTCTGTAATCATGAGCCCATATTAATCTCCCCTCCTTTAAATTACTATTCTCAGGCATTTTTTTCACAGCAACAGAACGCTGAGTAGATCAACTTGTGTAATTATGTTTCATTTAGATAGGCAACACTCATTTGTTAAACCTTGCACTGCGCAGGGGATGCTGTCTCCAATGTAAAGTGTAAACAATATGTGATCTGTGAAACTGTCAATGTGCATTACCCGGAAAAATGAAGAAATATGAAGGAGACAGACACTTAAAATCTGTAAACATTACCAATGCATATTCTTTTCATAGGAAATTGTTTTGATAGTGATATGAACTGACACAGTATTTTCAGGGTCAAATGAACAGCTCTGTCACTGAATTTATTTACCAGTTGAAGAAACCAGAATTTATATATGACCTTTACAAACTATCAGCCTGCCTAGAACTACATAAGCTTAGGAACTCAACCCAGAAGTATATTTTAAATATGCATTATATTTTCACATTTAGACATTAATGAAATTTTAAAATTTAGCATTCTCTCTCATTTCCCTTGCTATTTAAATTGGTTGGTTTCTTCTGTTAGTAATAAGGATGACTTGTTCTCTTTTTTAGATACTTAGTAAGCATAAAGTATTATTTTTTCAGAAATTTTCTTTGTGTTTTGTTTGTTTTGCTTTTTAAAAATTTTGTTGCCATTTTTAAAATACATGATGGTAACCCTCAAAGAATTTAGGAAAAATAAACTATCCTATAAAATAAAATAATTATATAATGGAGTCAGGTTCCTGATGCGTATATAAATATTATAGATGACACAGAAATGATACTTAGTTCACAACTGAAGACAGTGCAGGAGGTGTCTAATGGTTTTTAAGCAACAGATATAGCTATGCATATGTGGTAGGTAAAATCTCAAGACCAGAGGTAAGCAAGTTATTTCAAAGTCTTTTACAGCAATCTTGATAATGTATTTAGACTGTAATAGTCAAGTGGTAAAAACCTAGGAAGGGAAAAAGCAAGACAAATTTGAGAAATACTTAGAATAAATAGCAGGTTTCGGTGAGTGACATGATGTGAAGTTGCAGTGGCACAAAAGATGCAGATGGTCACCTCAAATTCTGGCTATTGGTTGCTGGTGGATAGATGAATCACTGAGATAAGATTGACATGAAAAGGAAAGTTTTAGGGGAAATGTTGGGTTTCCTGAAGTTACACTGGTGGCAGTGCAGACAGCAGAGGAATTTTCACTGGTCTGAGTTGAGAAACATTACAGACAACATTACAGTTCATTCAAGTTTATTTTTATTGTTGCTACTGTTGTTTAGTCCAGGGGTAAAATAGAAAAGATGGAAGTAGGAGAGATTTAAAAGTCATGGTGAGAAATTACCTCAGGAGTTTAACTTACTTCTTGGGTTGTCTAGAAAAAGGAATAATAAATATCCTAGGCCACAAGAGAGATGATGTCAATGTAATAGCAGTCTATACACCATTATAGAATCATTATGTGCGTGCCTTGTAGTATAAGATAGGAAGGAAAGCAGTTCATTTTCAGCAAGTGAGGAACAGAAGTTTAAAGAGCTCAAATCTGCACAGTGTGTAGGTTATCCTGATGGGTGCAATAACACTCAGAATTAAGGCAGTGAGGAAATTGCCACAAAATGGTGTTAGTATACAGCAGCATTGCACATGAAACTTGAAAGTAATATAAAGCAATGGCAGCATTTAGAGCAGAGAAGAAATGTTTTTAATGCCTGGCAAGATCTTCAGGTTTGAGGAGTAGGAAAAAATGCAAGAAAGACTTTAAAAGAAGACAATACCTAATTGTACTTATTCCCACGAGACAAGAAAAATAGTACCTTGAAACTTACATTCAGCACTGAGGAAGGTAGTCAAGAAATTTCTTGAAGAAAGAAATAGTCTACAGTTGAAAGAAAGAACAAACCGTCAAGATCCAAACAACTTTATGATTAGAATCAAAACTGGAGCCATTCCTACTCACGGATATAGATTAGCAATAAATTCACCACTTCAAGTTCACCTGAGTGCCCTTTGAACCTTTTGCATAAAGGATTTAAGACAACATATTCTTTAATATGAGACCAAAGCTTTAAAACACCTGAAAAATCAGTTGTTCCTGATTATAAAAAGCAGATTTAGAGAGAAATTTTGTCATAAATAATACAGTGCCAAATTTCATGGTGCAGTTTTCTTATGAAGCATTTAATTTCTACTTGGGTTTATAGAAAAATCATCAAAACTCCATTCAAGTGTGCCTCTGCTGAGATGCTTATCTAGTAATAAAACTGCGTTAGATCCTGAGGATCAATATGCCATTGAAATGTTTGAAATATTTCAGAGCATGGCAATCAAAATAAAGACACTGACTAGATGAAGTATAGAAGAAATTAATTGAATGTTTGTAAGGAAAATATCTGAGACCGGATTATAGCCAACTTTAATGACTATGTAAGATAGTGGACCCATGTCTATAAAGTCTTTTAGTGACGAAAATTATTGTGGGGTTGCTAAAAGTAATTGAAGAGCTACAGCTATGAAAGAATAGCACAGTTTATAGTCTGGGTTAATTTTCTGTAGGATATATGCTCCTTACATATTTTCCAAATCTCAGAAATGGTATTCAACACCCAGGTCATATAATTCCCTATATATATATTTTATTCTTTTAAAACATGCATGATATAGAACCAATAGCTTTCCAAAGCACAGATCAGAAATACAAAGTTCAGAGGTTTCTGTGATTTTTTTAACCCAAGGTTTCATCATTAGAAGTGCAAGATTAAAATAAAATTTATTACTTCTATTATAACCAAAAATAACACACAGATTACCTTCTGCATAGAATAATTTTTTGCTACTTTAATTTTACAAACTGAATTTCACTCTTTTTAATTCATATTGGGTGTAAAGGGACAAATAATGTTGGAAAATCTCAACACTACAATAACAAGAAGAAGAAAGTGACAGAAATTAAGAAAAGAAAGAATAGATTTTACTATTTCACTATTGATCTCATTTCTGAGTAGTTTGGGATAATTTATCAAAAAAGTGATTATAATTTTATTGGAAAATTCAGATCAAGCCTTCATAAATCTCTAAGATTCTTAGTCACAAAGAAAATATTCTATAGATAAAAATGCCAGTGAACTTTTGCCTTTTAAACAAGCCATTCCTTCATTTAATAAATATTAACTGAGCCCCTATTATGCTTTAGATAGTAAGCAAATCACTGAAAAGTAGACAAATTTTCCTTGTGTTTTTTCCAGGTAAAATACAGACAAAATGGAATATATCATTTAATATATGTTTATGGATATATTAAGCTAATTAAACATATAATGCTGAAACATAACAGACACAAAATAAGTAGTTTCAGAAAGGGTGTGGTGATTTTAAATAACAAGTCACTTCAGTGGGAACATGACAGTCACACAAACTCCTAAAAGAATAAAAGGGATGAACCATTCCACATAACATTAAAGAAGATTCTAGGCAGAATAAACGACAAAAAGAAAGGTCCAGAGGTGGGGCATGCTTGATAATGTTTTTGAAGAGAAAAAGATAGAATGGAGGAATGAAATAAAACAAGAAGACAGTAATAGGAAATGAAATGGAGAGTTCAGACTAGACCAAAGGAGAAATGCACAAGAGTCTAGAATAACAGTTCAGGCAAGCCATGGTGGAGTTTAGACTATGGAAGTTACAGTGGGGTGAAGCTGATTAATTCTGAAGTTAGAGCTGTCATAAGCAGGAAAAGGGTTGCATGTAGGTTCTGAGAAAAGATAGAACTTAAAAAAAATGACTCCAAATTGTTTTTCCTAAAGAAATGGGAGGTTGAAACTACCATTAAAAGAAGTAGTTAAAGATAATACTTGCCATTATGTGTGATTTGGATTGTTTATTCTCACTTTAGCTCCTGCACTATATAATGTAAATAAAAATATCCCAATTATTTTCATATTTCTTCCACCTGGTCATCTAATGGAAGATAATGGTATTTTAACTTGTTTCCTTTTGCAATTTAAAATATTCTCTAATAATTTAAGCTTTACCAGATGATTATGACCTTTCTGCCTCTTGTCTTTGCTCTTTATTTTACCCATTGATCTAGCCATTTTTAGAAACTAGTGAAATGCTATCTTGCCAATTTTAAGTTTTCTGAAATATCTAAGGGGTAAGATGAATAGGGGTATATAAAGAGTTCTTTAGTAAGTTACAAATAATACAGAACATTTTTCTTTGCACTTCTTAATGGACAATAGGGACTATGGGAAATTTTTTAAAAAGTTCTGAATAGAGCATGAACTACAGAAAGGGCTAAAGATCTAAACAGAAATTTGTCAAATAAGACTTAGAAATGGTTGTGAAAAAAAGATACTCAACCTCATTAATCATCTGAAAAATACAAACCAAAGCACCAATGAGATATCATTACACCCAGTGACAACAGTTGTTCTCCAAAACTAAAAAATTAACAAATGCTGAAGAGAATGTGGAAAAAAAGAAAAGAAATACATTTGAATTGCTACTGAGAGCATAATTTAGTGAATCCTTTATACTCCCAGTATAAAGGCTCCTTGCAAAGTTAAAAATGGAACTAATATATGACCCAACACTCCAGTATAAGGTAGATACCCAAAAGAATTGAAATCAACATGTTGAAAAGCCACCAGCACACACACATCTTTTTGCAGTACCATTCACAATAGCCCAGGATAAAGAATGAAAATAAATGTCCAAGAGATGAATGATAAAGAAAAGAAAATGTTATTCTCTCTCTTTCACACACACACACACACACACACACACACACATACACACACACTACTCAGCCACAAAAGTTATTAAATCGTTGCTTTTGGTAACATGAATAGATCTGCATGGACCCAGAGGACACTGTGCAAAGAGAAATATGGCAGGCACATAAGGACAAATTTTCTCTCATTTTTTTCATAAGCAGAAGCCAAAAACATTGATCTCATAAAGGCTGAAAGAAGGATAGTGTTATTTGAGCCTGGGAGGAATAGGAGAGAAGTAAGAAGATCAATTAATGGATGCAAGATTATTGCTTGATTGGAAGAGTAAATTCTGGTGTTCTGTGGCAGTGCAAGGTGAATATATTTAAAAATAATGCATTATACAATCTGTCCAAAAATGTATACTCCCTTAAGGGAAAAATGGTATGATGTTTTTTCAATAAATGATGTTACCCTCATACAGAGGACCCTAGAGAATGTTATGTATCGCAGAAAACCCACTACATTGCTGGCCCTTTGAAAATAAATTAAAAATGCATGTGCAGCAATCTCAATGACCAAGGTTACGCCAGCAGCAATTTGCTGTACTAGCAAATGTCTGGAAGCTAACAGTCACCACCAAAAGCACCTCTTGTAGTTGTAGAAGCCAAAGATAAATTATATTAGTCTCTCGGAATCTCAATAAATTTAGTATTAAAATATTTATACAAGTTTTTCTTTTTCTGAAGGGTATATAAATTTTTTGACAGATTCAGTATATCACAAAATAGTTAAAAGAGAACAAATTAAATGTATTCACCAAAAATAAATTATACCAGTTTAAAGTAATAGATATGTAAATTACTCTAATTTGATCATTATTCAGGGTACACATGATATAACACTATGTTTCATAAATATGTACACTTTCTTAATCAAAAATTAAATAAGCAAAAACTACCAAGTAAAGCAAAAGGAGACAAAGAAAAATAAGGAATGAAGACATTGAAGTCAAATTGTTTCATATCCAATTCCTAAATAGCTGAACGCTTTGGTCGAATCCCAATATCTAATTCCATTTTCATAATTAGAAGATATTTCTTTTGTTCTTTTCACAGAATGTGTAAAATAATATATGCATGGAATATGAAAATGTTTGAAAAGTACTAAATGCTAAACCAGTGTCAGCTAGGAATCTCCACTCCTGAACAAACACTGTCACAAAAGTAAAAAAACACAAGTGAAGGTGAGTTATCTCCTGCACACCAAGGCCTCGAGTATGAATCAGATACACTTTAGTCTTTTCCTTTATGCTCCTTTATTTCCTTTCATAAAAGTTAATAACATCTCTTATGAAGAAAAATTTCAATGCCACCAACATATCCCTACGTCATTTGTATGTATCTAAAGGCAAAACCCCAGCATCGACAATATTTTGTACAATTATTTGGACAGAAGGAATCATAAAAAGTGAAGTAATGCTAAAGTATGTTCACTACCAGTTCCTTTAAGCCCACTGAATAACCACAGGCACTTTATCTTAGGAGGTTTTTTTTAAACTTGAAAATTAATCCAAACTATTAAAAATAATCAATGATGTAAAAAATTAGGCAAAATGAGGAAAAACATACACAACTTTGTCTAGCACTATACTTATAATTTTAATAGTGAAAGGACAAAATAGCATTCTAACAGATATAATTAAATGTGAATCATTTAAACTGCAGAAGTATGCTTTCTCCACTTTTACTGTTATAAATATAAAAATTATAAAACAAATGTGATTTTAATGTCTTGAAAATTTAACATTCTAGTTTTCAGGCCAAGATGAGATTTGCATTTTCTAATTCAGTGTTATTATAGTTACATATGAGAGGGTAAATTCTTAAAACATTGTGAAACTTGCACATCATATGTTAGATTGACCTATTACAATTTCTACAAAAAATAATAGCAACAGTTGAGGCATAGGCTTCTCAATAGCAATGCTACTAAAATTTCTTATAATGAAGATTTGATAAAATCACCCCTAAAGAGCCTTAAAGAATCACTTGTGATAATTTCCATTTCTGACTCTTAGCCAAAATATTTTCCAACAATCACATTATTTTTTAAGTTGCTATCCAAATTTATGTATAAAAAAAGGTTCACTCCTTGTAACAAATTTAAAATAGGAACATTCAGATTGCTGCTTTCCATAGTAGAATTCAAATATCAATCCATATCAGATTTGCTGGTTTGACCAAACTTTAATCTATTATGTCAAAATTTGTTAATAATATGTAGATATAAATACAAATAATCAAGAAAGACAATTACTGTCTTTTGTCTGTTATTTCTCCTTTACAGAAAAAGTAATTTAAAAGATGCTAAGACATATTTTCTCTAAAACTGTATTCTCACAATTATATATCTTTCACAGTATAGCTTAAATTTATGTTGGAGGTTGAGAAGTTTCTAAAATACAAAAAAGATACCTGATTGAAGGAATATATTATGTATTATTAATTTACATACTTGGACCACTGAGTTATCTTTTGCCACTTTTATCTTGACATCTTCTTATTGAAAATAAATAATTTTAATATAAAAATTCAGTGTCAATACAATGAGATCTCTACATACTAAAGAGAATAGACAACAATTCTGTGAAGAAAAATACATAAATAACAAAGGCAAATTACTCTGATATCTACATTTAGCTATGCTATTTTCCTTTCTCACACCAGAAGGGATTTCCATCATAGTTTCATTTGTACGTTTTTTCCTGGACTTTGTATCTGAAGAGCAACGACTGTGACAAAAACATGTTTGCCAGAGCATAAATGAGGGGCTGGAGAAGCAAGGTAGGGAAGGCACCAGTGCATACTGATTTGGCCACCAATTGTGTACAGTTAATTCTCAGTACTGCTTGGATCTGAGAAAGCCTTCAGGAAAGCATTCCATAACTGTGCATATTAGGGAGGTTGTAGAGAGGCCACACTGACTCCATTTTGTCCTGGACATATCCTGTCAACAGTTACGGGAAAAGTGCAGGTGTTGAAATATCGCCCCTACCCCAAGGTAAAAACATGAGGTCCTGTAAGGTCAAGAAGTAAATAAGTTATATAATTTGAGCATGAGCAATTTGAGTTTCTTTGTTCTTTATCTCAATAAAAGCTACTTGCTTAGGCTGGCTGGGTGGCAGCCATTTTGCTGACCATTAGGTGTGTGACCCTTTATTTTCCTTTTGCTTGCAGAACCCCAACAGGAAACAAACAGGAAAACATTCATCAGTCTCTCTCCTCATAGATAATGTATTGTTCCATGCAACATTAATGTTTTTCCAAGTTGTGCTTTTATGAAAGACAAGTTTACCACAAGTTCTCAGATTATGGTACCAGAGAAGAACCAATGCAAGAAGAAGGGTGATGAGCAGAATATGTTCTTGGCATAATAAATGCCCAGGCCTTGAGCACTCAAAATTAGTTACAAAAAGTATGCTGGGAAAATGAGGTCAAGTGGATCTGAAGTGTTTTAAGAAGTATTTCTTCCCTTGTACCCTGTGCTTCACTCAGTTGTGTGGATATGCTTATACTATTAACCCAATCTATTAAATAGTCCACTTCAACCAGATTAATAAAAGGCGAGTATTATGACTAATTACAGTTTCTGCTTCTGAAAGTCATCATGTGTCCTCAACTGATACTTAATCCTTTATGCTTAACCTTCTTTATGTGTTCGACATTTTTGGAGCCTCATTTCTTAAGTCATTTGGTGAAGTGTTTTTATCTGGTGACATAACTCAGGAAATTGCCCTTTGGGGGCCATATTTAGTCAAGTAGTGACCAAAATAACTTAGAATAAATAGGGCTTATCTTATATCCACTTCCTAGATGCCAAATAAATTATTTTTAGGGTGTAGCAAGACAAAACAGTCATCGAGTCAACATTTATGCCACACCCTAGAAGACAGAATGTTGACTTTCCATGGTAATCTCTTACCTGAGAATTTATCTGAAAAGAGGTCTCTAATATCTTACCAGAAGAGTTATGAAGTTAATTCATGTTTCTATCAGCCTAGATAATCCTGATCAATGGTACATATGGGAAGACCATGGATTTCACAGTAAGATGCGTGCAATACAGTCTCCTTTATTAGAAATCAAGCTCCTTATTACAAAGCAATATTGTATAGTTCTCATTCTAAATAGACCAAGATTCTCTAAATCCTTGCATTCTGGTACTATTTCTTGGACCTTAGTACCAATAATGGGGCTGCCACCACCACAGGGCTAGAAAGTAACACAGGCTCAAAACCTGACTCTGAGAGTATATTTTATGACACTACTTCTAGTATCAATCCTCTCACCAAGAGCAGAGCTGGGGACAAAGATCTACAGTTTAGTTAGTTTATTTCAGAATACTAGAGTTAGAATAAGGAAAAGTGCTAAAAGCAATATAAGACTAGATATGATATTGACTTCACCAATAAGTTATGTATGATTTGATGTCCCTAAAACTTTCTGAAGAACCTAAATAAGTGTAGCTCAGAACTGCCCATCTTGGGAACAAATTGAGTGGGGTGCATTCATCTGTTGTTTCCTAGCCCCTGCTGATAAAATAGTGCTTCATTAAATGTTGACTTTCTCCTACTTCCAGGTAATGCACACAGAAGATCAAACAATACCTGCAGGTTTCCCAGTTGGCTTCCTGTACTGTGTCTTCCCGAAAACTTCAGGCAAGACACACAAATAAGACAAGATACATAGCTCATGGGAAAATGTTCAGAAAAAAATACGTGACCCAAGTACTTAATGGAATGGGACAACAGACTGTGAAGTTGGTGAAAGTGGTCCTTAAATCTTAGCGCCTCCCAGCGTTTAAGTTGGATATAGAAATGGTATATATCCATTCTGTAATTACTCTACTGTATCGCCATTTCTACCCACAAGATGGATCAGATTGAGCCTCAATGTCTTGTATCTAGAATTGTATGACCATTGTTATGCAATTGTGTGTCTCTTACTTCCCAAAGTTGACTAAAATGGTACCTTAAGAAAATAAACTGCAATTTCACATCTTTAATATGTAATAATTTAGAAGTATTTTCTTAATGGAAAATAGTAAGAAAAACAATAAAAGTATTGTTACTATTTAACTAATTGCTAGGGGTTAAACTTCCTGTAAAGATATTGCTAAACTAGGAAAATAGGTCCATTGTACATAATTGCTTTAGTGATAATCTCAAAGCAAATAACAGAAGTTTACCAAGAGAGAATCCATGTCTTTTCATGCTTTTGCATCACTAGTTTGATAAAATGATTTTTATGGCTCTTTTCCTGTCTAAAATAGAATCAGATAAATTAAAAACATTAATGATAATGCTTCTCTGATTTCATGGTATTTTTTCTTAGTTATTGCATGAACTAAAACTAAATTCAAGTAACTGTCAGCTACCTTTCTCTCATTGCTCAGACAAAACAGCCCAACATCCAAAATTAAAGGGGAAAAGATTTATTTAGGTCACAATTTGTAGAGGTTTCAGTCCATAATTGGCTAGCTCCAAGGCAGGGTGGCACATGGAAGAGGGGCAACAGTTCATGGTGGCAGAAGACAGCAGAGAGAGAGAGAGAGACAGAGAGAGAGAGAGACAGAGAGAGAGAGAAAGTCCTCTTTCCAGTATGCAAGTTACTCACCCTAGAGTGGATGCAGTACTCACCCTTAATGCCAGGATTGAAACATGAATCAATCACAAACTCACTCTAGATTCAGTCACCTCTGAAAAGCCTACCTTCAAGTGTATGAGGCTTTGTGGGGACATCTAGACACAAACCATAACACTGGGTAATTAAGTTTTTTGCTCTGCCATAGGCTTATTATTTATCCTTATTTAGAAAAGATACCAGGTGGCTTTATTTCATTTATTAGAAATTTGTATTATTTACTCCTCCACAATATACTGGGATATAATATTTATCAATTAAATTATCATCACAATAAAATCATTTCCTACTGTTTCTTCTTAGGCAATTATTTTTATGATAAATAAGATTTAATGTTTTTAAAGAAAACTTCCTTTAGTGGTAATCAAAATATTATGATAAAAAGCCTTCTACATGCATTGGTCTGAACTAGATACTGAAAGAAAAATGGTAATGCAAGTTGAAGAGTTTAAAAAGGATACGGTAACAAAGTTTACCTATTGCAATGGTAATGCAAGTTGAATTCTCTACTGTTGAGCAGAGAATTTCATACACTTTGTAAAGTTCAATGTTGACTTTGCATTAGAATTTTGTAACATTAACTTTTTCTTTTATGCTGTCTGGAAAATACTGCATTTCACAGCAGTGGAACAGATTTACTAATTTTAATTTTTTTAACCTTTATATTTATTTTATTTATTTATTTATTATGTGTTGTACCAGGAATTGAACTCAACACCTTACACTTGCCAGACACTTGTGCTGCCAAGCTATAGCCCCACTTTATATTTACTAATTTTTAATAGTGAATCTTCTTTGAGAATTAATTGAAATAGCAGTCATTTTACCCATCCTGTAACCATACCCAAGCAAATACCATTTTGTTTTTGTCTCCACTTGAGGTTTTGAATCAATTGCTTATTTTATCCTCCAGATCCTCATATTTCATAGGCAGGCCATCACATTTTCCTTTCTTCTTGCTGCCATTCACTTCCATTTTTGTTTAATACAAATAATGTTGCAAAAGACAATGAAGTGAGTGATTTGATGTATATAGAGTATGAGAATTTTTTGTGTATATTACTTATGGAGATTAAAATTGGCAATACAAGGGTAATTAGTGTTATAATAAAGGATGAGATAAATCAATTATTTTTACTTGGAGTTGCACATTTTTTTTTGTTCTTAAAACCAATGGAATACTTTTATTATAACTATTTGTGAGTCATATGTTCCCTATTTTTCTGAAACACCCACCTTTGCTTATGGTAGGTATGGAAATCATTCCATCATAAAGTGATCCGATAGAGGCTAAATTTCAGGGTTCTAATGATAATGATACCATATTAAACTTTGTTACCTTATCCTTTTTAAATTATTTGAATGACTAAGGCAAAAAAGTTACATAAGATTCGAAACCTTGTATAATTTTCCCATAATCTGCCTTTCAAACGTTTTTAATGTATGTTCTCATTTTCTGACTAAATTATTCTCTAACATTGATGGTTTTGGTAGTGTTGGTGTCTTTTCTGACCACTTCTATATTTCCTTTGAATTATGGTAAGTCCTCTATTGTCATTCATATGTCAATTTGGAACAAGAATAATTTCATTTTCTGGTATGGTTGTCTCGTCTCTAATAACAGCATTTATATATCTCCTACATTCAGATAGGAGATTGAGTACAGTCTAGTATTGTAAAATTTTGTGCCACAATGTCCTACATTTGAATGTTATTCCAATGTATTTGATCACTTAAAATTTTTTAAATTTATTTTATTATATAGCATTTAACAAAATCACAGAGAACTACTTATTGGAGATGGGATTACAGAAAATAAAAAAAAATATTAAAAACCAAATAAGACCAGATAATCCCTCAAATAACTACTCATTACCACTACCACTTTTCTCCCCACTAACAAATCATGTAACTAGATATAAATACTCCTTTTCCAAAAGTTGGGAGTAATGAGCCAGGTTACACATGACTGAATGTACCACATTCAAAGCCTAAGGGTGTGATGGTTTGTAGGAGCATTTTCTCCAACCCCCAACATTTCATTTGGGAATCTAGATTCTGTGAATTTTCTTATCTCACTTGAAGGCAATCAGTCAGTTATCCATAGGAATTTCTTTTTCCCAAACCTGAGTGTATCCTGCATAAAACTTGTGACCCATTGAATCTCACTCTACTGAGTCTTCCTCTTTGTTATTTATTGACAGGAAATTTACCAATTAATTTATAAGGAAATATGTACACAGGCAGATTAGATGTAGTGTCAAAGAACTATGCTAAAGCAAAATACAGGTGAGTTGAAGAAGTGTTGGGACTTGGGTATCTTTCTCTTAAACATAGGATAATAACTGGAAAATTTGCATAAATTTGTATGCAAATCAATTGACTGAGTTAATGATTTGATGGATAATTGATTTAATAATATATATCACACTTCACATTAATTATTGTAGTTCAAGTGTCTCCAACATTTTAACACTGATACAATGTAGAGTTATAGAGTATTTTACAATGTATAAAGCAAAATTGTAAGCTATCTTCCAAGTCATCAGCAGACTCATGTAGTGTTTAGTTTTTTGTTTTGAGCCATGCTGAACAAATCAATATTCACAGTTTAGGTAGCACCAACTTAATGCATTTAGATAAAAATGTTCCTCATAATGAAAATATAAAAAATATTTTATGAGTGAATTATTCAATATTACCACATTGTTATTTATACATAACATCATAAATACATCCTTCTAACTCTTCTTTGGTTGCTGCAAAAATTGCATATTCGTGTTTCTTTGTGCTACCAATACATATTGTGATAACAAGGAATCTTGAAATTTCTGTCAACTAGACGATACACTTTGTATTTCTCGATCATTTTAACTCAGATTCCTTTGTAATATGTAGTTGGAAAGAAAGATTTTTTTAAAAAAAAGAAATTAAATAAGCAGCTACAACATTTAAGACTATTAAACAGTCAGAAAGGCACATCAGTTTATTCATGCATTATGAAGATATTACCTTGTCCCTATTTAGTTTAGTTTTTTCTAGAAATCTATATTTGTACATAGCATCCACTGTAAAATGAAGAAACACAATTCAAAAATGCCAAAAGAAAGGAAAACCATGTAATTTACAAGTATCCCAAGAGGAAAAGTTTGAAATCTTATCTTTCGTCACTTCCCATGACCAATTCTTTTCAAACTGACTTGCTTCTTTGAAGTTCTACTCAGGTCCCTAATTAAATACTTTGTGCAACTAAAGCTAGGCACAGAAAAATGCAAACTGAATACAAATGCATTAATGCAAATTTAGTAATACTACATCTTCATATGTATACACTAGTTCTGTCATTTTTGTATTTATGGAATAGTTTGCTAGTTAATATCAGCCTTGGGCAGATTTTTAATTTAAAAAAAGCCTACTTTCTTTGGAAAGTCTACTTTAAAAAAAGAAATAGCGAGTCAGGAGTTCAAGTCATGCCAGATTAGAGGATGAAGCTTCCCAAAAAACCTCTTCACCTTCCTGTGTGGGTGTTTGAAAGTCAATCATGCATGGGGTTGGTAAGTTCAATTTAGGTCATCATAGAGCATTAAATAGCAATCAACCATCAAAGCTCCTATCTGGGTAAGCATGACTGTCAGCATGCCAGATCGAGTCAGCTGTGAGACTGGCCAGGGAAAGGCAGGCAAAGCACAGATGTAATTGGGCCCACAAAATCTGAGAGATGTTACAGCATGAATGGATTAGGAACAGGGCAACCTGTGTAATGGAACAATGAAACTGGTATATGTAAAGCAGCGCATTTGCATAATAAAAGACCAATTGACGGGTTAATATTCAGGAGGCTCGATTCTGATTCGTTAAACAGTTTTCCACTTCTCGCCCTGGTTTATGGTCCTAAACGCTCTAATGATTAGTGGCAGTGTACATCCAGATGGGAAAGACCTGGTGAAATGTGAGGGGCATGTTTACATTTCATCTGCCACAATTAATTTCATTTATTAAATATGTACTTATGGAACTATCCATCTAGTATGTAAGTGAGAAATGTAAATCTAAGGTTTTTAAGGCATCCTACAATTTTGAGTTTATACTGTTCATTTCTTCTGAAAGATTGGACTACTAAAATGGTCGATATAACCAAAAACTTGGTTTCCTCTAATACATTTTAATTACTTAATGAAAATTTTCCAGAATAAATCCCCTTCATTTGTTAAGATATATAACAGCCATATTTCATTGCTCACTGCGTCACAGGGTATGTTCACTTTTGACTAAAATCTGCATAATCCTCATCCTCTTTCTCCTGGGCATCCATCAAGACCACATTGTTTGTTTTCTCTTGATTAGATATGTTTAGGATGCCGAGCCCTCTTCAATGAAGTGCCAGTGAAAATTATGTCAGTCTTTTCCAAATCCAGGGCTTTCCCACGTATGTTTTTTTTAAAAATTTTATTTTAAAGAGAATAAAACAAAAGAGGGCAGTACAGAGCAGATCAGAACACGACAACATAGGCAACACGGTACTTTATATTAAGACAACCGGACATCAACAGTAGCTATTATAATATCTCTTTCTCTGCTATAGTTGAGCATAGTTTCAAATAAAATAATATCAAACATAACAAAATAGTATAAAGCCATTTAAAGAGTGAAAGAATTATAGGGCTTTCTGAACCAAATAACAGAATATGATCAATGGGTACTATAATATCTCATTTTTGATAGAAAATTTTTGTTTAAACTATCACACATATTCAAATCCCAATAAGACACAATGTGATAGATAGAACCAATGGTAGTAGAAGAATAGAAGCATGATAGGACTTCTAAGAAGGGTGATATTAAATCAGCAATAGCTGTCATAATGTTTTGTTTTCTTCAAAACAGCTGTTCATATCTTCACGCATGACATAGTCTAACAAAAGAGAATAAAACCATTCCAACTGATGATTGAAAACATTGAAAGGCTTCAAAGCTATGAGATGGGGACTCATGCTTACCATAAAATCTTAAATACTCTTATCAACTCTCATACTAGGGAGACTATACGGTATTTACACTTGTGAGTTTGGTTTATTTCACTTAAGAGAATGGTCTCAAGTCATGTCCATTTATTTATAAATATCTCAATGTGGTCATTCTTTATAGCTGAGTAGTACTCCATTGTATAAAAATGCCACAACTTTTTAGCCATTCCTCAGTTGATGGGCACTTAGGCTGTTTCCAGGATCTGGCTATTACAAATTGTGCTGCTATAAACATAGGTGCACATATTTCACTGTGGTATGTTTTAAGTTCTTCTGGGAGTATGCCCAGAAGTGGAATAGCTGGGTCAAATGGGACTTCCAAACCCAGCTTTTTGAGGAATCTCCAGACTGACCTCCACAGTGGTTGCACCAGTCTACACTCCCACCAACAGTGTAGAAGAGTTCCTTTTTCCCCACAGCCTCTCCAACACTTGTTGTTGGTAGTGTTTTCTATCCTGGCCATTCTTTCTGGGCTGAGATGGAATCTCAGTGTGGTTTTAATTTGCATTTCTCTCATGACTAATGATGATGAACATTTTTTCATGTATTTATTTGCCATTCGTATTTCTTCATCTGAGAACTGTGTAATCATTTCAGATGCCCATTTTTGGATTGGGTCTTTGAATTTTGAGGGTCTGATT
>PVJX010012659.1:0-49689 GCA_004027295.1 Dolichotis patagonum
GGAATAAAGCCAATTGAGACAGTATAGTGAAATTGGCACAGAACATCAAAGCAGGTCACCAGGGCAACAGTAACAGGCAACACTGTATATCTCGTTGTCTTCACAATAGTTGTTCTTCTACTAGGTACAGCAAAATCAAAGAAATACACAACATAATAGAACACATCAACACAGAGTATTGAATAGAGCAACACCATTAATCAGGACAAAGCAAAACGGCGATAAAAATATCTGCCTTCCGAGATAGTAGAAGGAAACTCCCCCGATTTGCTGTACCAAATATGGTCATCTACTAAGAGATAACCAGATCCCTGGATCCCAATTGTTAATGGGGGGGGGAGATGTGGTATGTTTGATTCTAAGCCCGCGCCCTGGTAAGCAGTAGGCTGCTTACTGGTTGGCTCGGTGCCCTAAGTTCCAGCATGGTGCAGATCTCAGGAAACGCTCTTGCTTCTTGTTTCCCCACCCTGGGGTGGCCGCGACTCCCCAGACCACAGTCACTTAACAGGGTGGCTGGCTGCTTACTGGTTGGCTCGGCGCCCTAAGTTCCAGCCCATTTTGCCTTCTCTTAAATTACTTGTAATGCATTTGTGAATTCAAATGAAACCAACATAAAAGTAGAGGCTACTCATACATTCATAAACAACAATTTCAATCAATTGTTTTAAGTCACTTACTTTGAGGTTCTTTAATATTCTTGTAATAATGGGTAACAATTAAAGAAGACTACAGTTTTTTGAGAGAAAATATGACACAAATCTATCGTCTAGTATGTAGTGGCTTATATTCAATTTCCTGGTCAGAGCTCAGGAAACCAGAAGGCTGATAGAAAGCCTGATGGTAAAGACCAGGCTTGGGAGATTTCTGCTGGGAAGAAGGACTGCATTGGTTGTTGGACTCCCTATGATGTGTGTTATGGCTTGGCAGAAAGTTTGTCTGCATTTTGCTCATGCCCAGAGACCTTGCCTGAGACCGAGATTAAGGATAATGGACTGATTAATCTGGCAAAGGAAATTTCAAGGCAGTCAAACATTGAGGCTATGGCATGGCTATTGTTGGGGGCTTTTAGCTAGCTTTATGTTGCTAATCAAGAACAAAGAGCCCAGCAGGATAATTTAAAACACTGTGAGTTTGGCCAGAAGGAAAACTCCAGTAAAGCTGTGGATTTTAAAGATAGTGCCGAGACTTGGATTGCTGAGAAGGAACAGAGACATAAGAAAGACGGCCACCGGGCATCCCAGGAAACAGCAGGTCTTCACCGTTTGCAGCCTCCAAACTGCAAAGGTGAAAGAATTTTCTCAGATGAGAAAGCTTCAGAGTACCATGCTCCAGAATGGCACGGGAGGACACATGAGGTTCCAGAATGGCGGCAGCCACATCAGGTTCCAGAATGGCGGCAATATAGAAAAGCTTTTCTTCACAATTAGGTAAACAGAGCCCAGCAATCCAGGCACTGGACCCCTATAGCCAAGAGAGAGAAAAGCCTGGCTACTGCTCCAGCCGGCAGCAGACCTTGGCGGCATCCACATGGTGCTGATTTTAGGTGCAAGGAAAATGCACAAATTCTGAGGGTAAGACGGCTTCCACCTCGATTGCAAAGGGCCTGGGGGGCCAAACAGAGTGCCCCTGAGAGGGCAATATGTAAAGATATAAGTGTGAAGCCAAAGGTGCAGTGGAGACCCCAGAAGTTTGGAAAAGCCAAGAATGTGGATCATCCAAGGAAAGCTGCAAAAACTGAGCAGAGAGGGTTTAAGAGAGAAGCTGCAGGAGCTCAAATCCCTAGAAGTGCCCTGGGAGTGGAATCACCCAAGCCTTTTGGAGCTTGCAACCAGATTGCTTCAAATGCTGAGCATGGAACTCTAGGACTTAATATTCGCCCTGCTGGATGTTGGACTTGCTCTGTTTCCAATACTTTATATTCCCCCTTTTGTAACTTTTGGAATGGTAAAGTTTATTTTGTGCCTTTGCATTTCAGAAATGTTTAACCTTGTTTCACTTGTACAGGAGGTTACAGTTAAGAGTTTGCCATAGATATTGGAGGAGACTTGGGACTTGGACTTCTCAGCAATGCTGAAAATGTTAGGACTTTGGCAACTCTTAGAGATGGAGTAAATGTCTTTTATATAAAGGTAATACATGAGTCTCTGGGGACCAGGGGTGGAATGTCATGGTTTATGTCGGTGGCTTCCAGGCCTCATGTATTTGCATTGTACATTTGTGCCTGGTTCATTGTCTAGTGCTTGGATTGATGGTGTCAGTACTACACCCTCCTAGGGGGTGGAGCCAGGATGTGATGTAATGGCAGGAAGAAGGTGTGTCTCTCTTTTGCCGGTTTCCGGCTTGCTGTTGGCAGCCCCCATGAACTGCAGCCCCGCCATGCCACCCTGCCTTGGAGCCAACTGAGTATGGACTGAAACCTCCAAAAACTGTAAGAAATAAACCTTTCCTTTCCCAACTTTGGGCATCAGGTATTTTGTCTCAGCGATGAGTAAAAAGTAACTAAGACAACATGATAAACTGTTCAATATCAAGAAAAGCAATGATATAATTAGCACAGATTGAATTCTCTGGTGAAGTAAAAAAAGAAGGAATCTCAGAAGTTGCCTGAGATGTTAGCTGAGATCTGACAAATTCAGCTTCTTTCAACTATTCATGGCCCATTGTTCTCTGCCTCTCTACTACCACATTTATCTTGAAGAAAGTGGGACCAAGGAAAATAAGTACTCTCCACCTATCCATCTTGAGAACTTAATGCTTCTCTATGCCTGAAGCACTGTACATTAATGTTTTGAGTAAAATCTATAGGTCAATCAATCTCCTGCTTGAAGCAAAGTGCCAATCTGTCATGTAGTATAACCTGCCCTCTCTCTTCTAACCAAATTTTAAGACCCTGAATTTATTTTTCCCCATGACTCTGTCAGTGTGTTGCATAATAGAAAACAAGTCATGTGTCAGCTATGCTGCACACAATCTGATAAGCATCTGCATAAACTACTACCTGATAGATGACCACATTAATGCAAATATATTTTCATTATAAATCTATGGCCATGAAATCTTTGGGAAACTATCCCTAATATCACACCACCTGCAAAAGAAAAAAATGTGAAACAATTCGTTCATTTTCTAAAAAGTAGATAATAATTCTTGCCACTATGCCACAAGAATGTTATTTCAGAGTGCAACTCTTATTAGATTTGTCCATTATGATAATCTAACATTATGAGCAGCCAAAGGAAGGCATATTCTCAACAAAAATTGTATTATCAATACGACTTAGAGGAAAGCATTTCTGTGAGTTTCAGTTTCCTCTCTCACGGAATATACAGACAGGTGTGATGAAACCAAGAGAGCATTACAGATAAATGTTGGCTCTTTGAGTCATCAGATATTATGCTCAGCACTGCAAAGACACTGGTCCAATTAATTTAAACTTAATCGCCATCTTATCTAAATGAAGTAACAAAATGTTTGAAAACCTGTTAGTAGAAAATTTATTCAAGCAGGTACACGATAAATTACAGTTTCTATTTTATTCTCTCTCACTGGAAAACTGACAAAGTTTCCTATGTCTGCTTTTATGGCATGAACTTCTACATTTTACACTCAAAAAACTTGAAACCAACCTAATCACTGCCAGGTGAGATTTGTTGCGTTCAATTACTTTCACCTTCTATCAAGCTCTCCGGCCCCCTTCTGTAAGATTCCTGAGAAAAGAAACCATATCGCACAAATCAAAAGTCTGTGCCATATGGCGAAACACAGAACAGTTTAATATAAGAACTTTTGTAATTTATCTTTGTAGCCCTGTAATTGTTCTGCTCAAATAAGAATGAAATATCACCAGCAAAGTTGATATAACTTTTGGCTGCCTTACAACTTTGAGATGGATACTTAGATCTCATGGTCCAATATATTGACCTGAAATATTAAATCTGTCAAAACACACTAACTGAATTCAACTGAATTGATATGCTCCTTTTGTTCATGTACCCAGTGTAGTAGTAAACTTTATTACTTCCCATTTTTATAGTCCTGTAAAACCCCTTAATCCTTACCCTTCACTTAATATGATTGTTTCTTTTCATTTTTAAGAAAAAAATGTATAGTAAAAATATTTGTTTGTGGCATTTACTTATCTTAAGTCACATGATCTGTAAGCAAATGTCTCAGAATAAGGAATATTTATAAAATTTATGTAAGACAATGTCAAAAGAAGTGTTGATTTCCTGTTAAAGTTGCTATTAAAATACACAACCTGACCCATCATATAACTGTTCCAAATACAGTAATATTACTGTGAAAGAGCCTCACTATATACTAACACACCTAACATAAGAGAAATGAAAAGAATGACTCTCATCTTGTGGCAAATATATTCTGCATACATTCCAAAAAGATAACAGTTGAATCTTTTTATATATACAAAATATAAAATATGAGCCATCACAAGCAGATGAATAAAACAAATGTGGCTAACATATAAATGTTACTAAACAACCCTGGAGTGATCTCTAGGCACATTATGAATGTTCTAAAATATTTGATTCATTTTCAGTCATCAAAAATAGCAGTCCCAGGTATGGTGGCACACATCTGTAATGCCAGCTCTTGGGAAGCTCAGGAAAGAATATCACATGTTCAAGATAAGTCTAGACCACAAAGCTTGATTGAGTCTGGTCAGGATTAAATAGCAATATCCTATATCAAAACAAACAAAAATAAACTGAATGCAAACATACAGAAAAGTATGAACTATAATTTTGTCAAATCTCTCATAATATTCTGTTAAATATATCTATGAAAAGTTATAGATTTCTTAAAGAAGAATTCCTATATTTGCTTAATTTTTCTGGTACTTTGGTTCTCATGAAGCTACATATCCCAAGCTTATTAGTACTTGTCTCAGCCATTATGAAATTAAGTAATTGAATCATAGATTTCCTTGATAGAAGGGATGATTCATACACAAATGGTATACAATGCACCATGTATTCCTCAAGTTTGACATGTATACCTCAAGATTATTTGACAATTTTACACTCAAGGAAAAATGAATAATTCCATATCCATCTTTATGAAAATAAACTTATTACTCTATGTGCTAACTATAGTT
The DNA here is from genome assembly GCA_004027295.1 of Dolichotis patagonum. Lineage (NCBI taxonomy): Eukaryota > Metazoa > Chordata > Mammalia > Rodentia > Caviidae > Dolichotis > Dolichotis patagonum. The sequence continues at coordinate 5,117 of PVJX010012659.1, forward strand.
ATAGATAGAAAGCAAGATTTAACTTACATATCACTGAGAAATGAGTACACATGAAATCACCTGCCTCCAAAAAACGATGGCAATGATCTGAAAAACCACACGGAAATAAACAGAAGGTTGCATTCTGTATTTCCGCACTGCGGGTATCCATATGAGCTCATGTCTATCTGCACTGACACTAACCTCTCCAGATTGTGTTGTTAAGCAGTATGATATATGGGTCTTGTAAATGCCCAGCACTGTGGGTAAGTGCAAGCATTTGGAATTTCAACCTCATGTGTTTCCTTTAGAGGCCTGTGAATATTGCCTCTAAGATCTAGTTATATTTCCCAGTATGGCAGCATTCAGTGTAAATTCACTCAGTTGTCATCTGGTTGCAGTTGGTGAGAGTGAGGTTCCAAGAACCCACGTAGAGAAAGATGAAGCTTCCTGGTCAGAGGGCCATGTGAGCAATAAGAAAGTCTCTGACTACAGCTCAGGGATATTGCCTTTGACCATCACGCAGTGGGCTGTAGAATCTTCCAGCAGCCAGCAATAACAAAGCCACAAAACTGCTTGAAGAAAATTTTCCTTCAGGTCTGTTGAATATGTCCAATGTGAAAATAGAATAAACTGTCTTTTGGTGTGCCATATGCTACAACAAAACAGAACATTATTGGCCAGGCTACTAGCCTGTACAATGTGTGTGTGTGTGTGTGTGTGCAAGAAAGTGAATAAGAAAAAAGACATATAACAGTGCAAATTCTCTCCTCTCTCTTCTCTTTCTTTCTCAGTTGAGAATGAATGGATTTTTTTCTTAAAAACTTTTCAATTGAACATTATAACCTGCATGGCTGCTGCTTGTTTTTTTTAGTTTTAAACCAAAAAATTAACAACAATAATAAAATCACTCAATCTTCTATTAATCCAAATTTCCTTAAATCTTGACCTCTATATATGAACAAAAGTATTTTGGCATAATTATAACAATGTCGACGAAAAAGAAGTCAATCTCTATTCTTACCTATCAGGCATTACAGGAAATAATTACGGAACTATTTCCCAAGTTCTCTATGTTCTTAATGTTATGTCAAATCCTCTACAGTATGAGAATAATAACTAAAGTCCAAAGGGTTAAAGGTACCTTAAATGTTGAATACGTCTCTGTCTCTGGCGACCATATAACTGGGAACCTTTTAATGCTGTAGAGACTGGATTCAAAGCTCTGTCCAATTATTCAATTGAGTAACATTTAAGTTCTATACTCAAATTATTTACAAAATAGGGACAAAGTTTTATTATGGCATAATTTACCACATAATTATTATTTACTTCATAGAACTCCTAAGGAAATAGGTCCATAGCACGCACTGAAGTAAATACAGTTTTAAAAAATTGATGTACTGGTATAATTAAAAATAGTGCTGGCACTGGGGGGCAAGTGGAAAGATGCTCCCGTCTCCTTACCCAAGTTTGTATTGGACATGGAACTACAGTAAGTTATCAGGATTATCAGCAGCAGGCCTCACTAAACAAAATTACTTTCAAGTATTTTTAGTACAATAACAATATAAGAAAAATATTTTAACTGCTTTCACTAGCTGACACTGTAATTATTAATTTATTTTTGAATAATTAAATGAGAAGGATAAACATGCCCTTTCAATTATATTCAACATTTCTCCGTTTCTCACTATAAGCTTCTTTCCAATTACTGATGCGTCAAAGAGATTACAGTTATTGATTTGTCTCTGCTACGAAGCACGATGTGATTCTCTTATGAGGTACCTTTTTTATTTTTCTCTGGCCCTTGAAAAGTTTAAACTTCAAAAATGAGTTTTTAACATTGGATTTCCTGACACTTAAAATTATATAAGATTTACTTTCCATTACAGAGAACTTACAGAAAATGTTATGTAAAATGAAGTATCATTGCATACACATTAAGCAAATATACTAAAAATAATTAGTTTGGTCTCTGAAGATTAGATTTAAAACAAAATCGTGCTTTTCCTCTTTCATTTACATTATAAAAAATTATTGCGATGCCACTTTGGAGTACTGTTATTACTTCTATATTATTTTGTTAGGTAAGATCTCTTTCACTAGAGCTCTGTACACTAATCATGAACAAATTTTTTAAAACAAAAACAGCTGTACATGCCTATTTTATTTTATTCAAACAAAGATGAAAAAATTATTGGAGATTAAGTATGCACTGTAACATTTAACAATACATTCTTAGTTTGTTAGAATTACTTTTTAATTTCTTTTATATAGTAGCATTTAGAAGAAATGTTAGAATGCTAATATCACACAGAAGAATACATTGTTGTTCAATTTTCTTGCTTCTATAGAGCAGTCAATATAAATATTCATAATATAATCCCAAGTAATAAAATTTAAAAAGGTATTTAAATATTTATAGCCACAGATTTCTGCTCTATTTTGAACCATAAACAAAAGTATAATCATCCAAAGCTCTCCTGCAATTAAGTAATAGATCTCTCAACCTGTCTTAAAAATCAAGTAAGAGATTTGAATCAAATGTATGTATTGGCATTGACTTGTAAAAATTAATTACTAAACAAAACTTTGGATTTCACTTATGGCTGCATATCTATCAGGTAGATATGTCTATCATATATGCACTCATATATTCATACAGAGTGAAATGCAGTCATTTCACATGTCATACATTAAAGTAAAACATACTTGTATTATAGTCTAATCCAGAGGGACTACTGATTATAGATATAGAGGTTGTGATTTTTGTTTTGATCCTATTGTATTTGTTACAATAAATGTATAATTTCAGTGCTCTGTTACAAACTTTCTCTTTTTAAGAATGCTGAAACATACGTCTCCTAAAAGATGAACCTGTCCCTAAGTCTGTGAATTTTGAGTCTCAAAATAGAATCTCTTCCAAGAAATAGATGGCACATGAAAGGCACTGCATTTACACCAACAAGCACATACACTCTCCTCTCTATGTGGGCTATGGGAAGAAAATTAAGTATCTGATGGTATAAGAAAATTATTTAAGTTTAATCACTTTAAAACGAAACTAAAAGTGGAAAGCCATGTCAATTTACAAAAATGTTAGTGATTTATTTGAAATTCTATGTATTTTCCATTTTCCTTAATAAAACAAAAATATATTGTCACCATAAAAATGCAAAAAAATACGATTTTCAGGAGCATTCAGAAATGCACTATTAAGGTCTTGATATGTTTGCACTGAGTGATCACAAATTACAGTAAATGTTTGTTTAAAAAAAAACTATTAAAGTAAGAGAAACATTGCTGCTAATCCCCTTCACAATACATCCCTTTCAAATAATCTCTTCAAATTATCTCTCCAAATAATCCTCCTCAAATACACACATTATTCTTGCCATTTTCAAAGTAGGTTCTCAAAGTCCTCTTTTTCAGTATCTTTACACTGTGCTCTGCTAGCTGTCTGCATGTCCTGAATAACTGAAAACATTTACTTTTTATGGTCATTTTAACTTTGGGGAAGAGCCAGAGTTGCATGTTGCCTGTTGGGTGAATAAGGTGGGTGATGATGTACTGTAGTGTTTCTATTTGACAGAAATTGCCATAAACATGTTAAATTGGCAGCCAGGGAGCCATAAAAAGAAATTCATGAAAGAAGACTTTCAGAACTACTTCACGTTGTGGCAAGATCAATGGACTAGTCTGTTTGAAGTAAGAGGAAGTATTTTGGATGGCAATGTCCTTTCATCATAATTTTTAAATTTCTTTAAGCATTCACTGTATAATTTGATCAGTGCTTGTATTCTGCTATTGTCTTTTATTCCCACACCTGCCTTGCTACACTGCATTTTGTATTTCTGGGAATTTGCACAGTGTATCTCTTTGCTGGCTGCCTAGTGGCTTCCTACTAACTTCTGGTAACAACTAACAGTGGCAAAAGAACAAGCCCTAAAATGAAGAGAGGCTATATCTTCTTAAATTCTAGCACAAGACAGTGCCACAAAAACCAGGAGTTTATTAAGAGTGTCGTGGGGAATGAGGCAGAGGAAGGAAAATCAGCCTTTAGCCTTTGTGATGGTTCCACCTTTCTCCAAAGCTACGCCTTTCTGGTGCATCCAGAACTCAACCCACAGGAGCTTCAGCGCTTTCTCAGCAGTGAGGCTCACCATTTTAGCCTGCTAGTCATTCCAGCCCCATTGATCCACTTCTTTCCTCTCCCTTCTCTTCTATTCCTCTGCCAGTATGTCAACTGCTATCTGTAGTTTCTTTTCATTGAAACATCTACAGTCATTTCTGTGTCCCTCATTGTACTTTTTCTGATTTTCTGTCAATCTGATTGTCACTTGATAAAAGTATCATCATCAATCCAATGTATCTGTCATTCTTTACATTGTTTCATATTTCATAAAACAATATAATGTTAATAACATTTTGTAGACATATATGTTTGTAAAACAATGTATGACAAAGTTCTTGACAGGTCAACAGATATTCATTCAAAATGCCTTTAAAATACTTACTTGTATTAATTTATTTAGTCAACATCCTATAAATTGAACATGCATCTTTTTCTACAGATTTAATATTAGAGACAATACCACAAGCCTCTAGGCAATGTTTGCACACATAATTATTTATTGTTAATATGTTATTTGACATGGGAATTGCTGTACCAGAAGCTATTATTTTTAAATATCTCTGCTATATAATGGTACTTTTCCTGCAAAAGGTTATATCAAATTTACCTTTCCTTAGGAAGTGAATTGTAGTTACTGTTTCAGGCATATTCTCACCTCAAAGATTTTTATTTTATTCTGTCAGTTGCATTGGAGAGAAGAACTCACTGTTTCAGAAGGAAGACTATTAAAGATGAAGACGGGGCTGAGGGAAGGTTGATGTAAAAGAGGAAAAGATAATCAGCAAGAAAAGTGATCTAAGTATGTCATACACAGGTACCACAGTACCAAGCAAAATCTGTTCTGTGCAATTAATTTTTCTGTACAAATAATTTTTTAAATTTCATTATTTTGATCTCTGATGAGGTAAAATATGTCATTTATATGTCTTCTTTTAAAATTGCCAATAATGATTTATACCAGAACGTTTGCTTTCTTTTTGTTAAATTTTTTCTAAATTATATAGTCAACTTTATTTTCCATAAATAAAGATCTTTTCCAGTATTATTTGAAGGTTTTTTTCATGAGAAATATTCATTATTAAAAGGCAGAATATCGATTGCATGTGTGTTTCACACTATGCTGGATTTACAATTATTTTTCTTTTCTACTGATTTTTGTTCCTTCTTAGATTGAAAAGAATTTTCTTCACATATGCATATAATATATATTTATATTTTCTACTTGTCAATCTACCCATATATATATACATATATATTCACAAATATATTTTCTTCTGATTAACACTACTATTAAGCTATTTTATTTTATTAAAATTGGAATTTAGGGGTTTATATTTTTATTTTGTTTCTAAAGTTGCATATCAAGTTCTACTGAATCTACCTCCAAAGTGTTTCTGCTATCCATGTGCATCCGTATCAACTGTCGCACCCTCCTCCACACTGCCCTTTCCCTGCAGGAGTAATACAGTGGTTTTTGATCTGGTCTTTCCATCTGTACTCCATTTCTCTCAATCTATTACCCGTAATCTGGATAATTATTTTACGAATACAATTGGGATTGAATTCTTCCACTTAAAGCTCCCTCTTTTGGCTCGGTTATGGTTTAAGCATCCCCCAAAGGCTTTGGTAATGGTTAAAAGCTTGATCCCTAGAGTAGCATTAATGGACACGGGGAGCTCCTGGCATGTGGGCCTCAGTGGAAATTTCTAGGGCATTGTGGACATGTACCCATCAGAGAAAAACTTGTCATTTCTCTTGAAAAGATTGTTAAATAGCCTGAGTTGGGCCCTGTCACTCCAGGCTCTGCATTGACATGCATTTCCACCATTGCTATCCAACCTTTGCCATGAGCTCCTCACCGTAGCTTATTAGCGAGTGCATGTGCTAAGCCTTTGCACTTCCAAAACTGTAAGCTAAATAAACCTTTATCTTTATAAGGGTAACTGGCTTGGATATTTGTTATAATAACACATAGCTGACTAACATAACCTCTAAAACTTGACCCATTTTTAAAATTGAACATAAGCCCTTCCCATGCTTCACCTGAGTCTTCCCAGCAACTCCAAACACTAACTTCTTTCACATGAGCCTTGTCTTAGAAAGCACTAAGCTTTTTGCCTTTTTAAGACTTTTTGTGTCTCCTATCATTCTTTCCGTGGTTCTTCACAATATTGGTAAAATCTAAACTTTCAGCTCAGACTTTAAGATTTACTTTTTTTTCTCTCTCTCTCTATTGAATGGATCCATTTATTTCCTTCAGAGAAACCTGTGTAATACAGTCGTTCTGTTACACAAGATTTTCCATGTTTCCCAACAATATAAGTGACGTGAAATTTTTCAGAGCAGAAATTCCAATTACATATGCTGTTTATCATGGTATGGTGATCCTATCATGATGTATGACACGAGTTGATGATAAGCAACTCAATATATGCAGAAGAGAGAAAATAAACAAATTTAATTTTTTTCAAATGAGGAAACTGAAATTTTTAAGTGTTTTAATTTTTTCCCAACATTGACTTACTTTTTCACTAATTTAAAATACGAGTTTAAAAAAATTCAGTGATTGTTACAAAGTAAGAATGCATTCATTTTAGTTTCAGCAGATTAGAAACCTTTACAATTTACACATCATGTAAAGGACTTGGCAATGGCACTCACTTATTCAGATTAACTCTCTCACCACATCATCATCTTACAAGACACATTCATGACTTGAAGCTTCACATTAAAGATGATAAGAAATCCTCAAGTCATTGAAAAACAATTAGATTTGAATTTGCTAAAGTAAATATACTTCTGCTTCTTGTGGGTACTTGGATTGGCTGAGCTCTGAGATTTATACCAAAACTATGTTCCCATAATTGTGACAGTTAATGTTTTAAATGTTCAGTCGATACTTTTCTAATATTCAACTAATTAAAATTAGTAACACAAATTCATGTGCATATATCTGCTCCAATACCACATTAGTAAGCAATAAGCAAACACTTTTTGCAATTGCATCACTGTATTTTTTTCCAGGTTAATTAGGATGTCTACATTACAGCAAGGTCTGCAGAGACTTTGAGAAAAGAATTTTAGAACTTTTTTGTGAAACATAATTTTAATGTCGCCTTCTACTTTTATCCATTTTCTAGACCGGGCATGAACAAATTCTTCCATTTATCTTTATATTTTATATAAATCAAAACAAGAAAATAAGTATGCAATTAGTATATAGCACATTTACTTTAAGCACTTTAAGAAAGTAAAGATGAAAATCTCCATTCTAAATGTTTCAGATCATTTTTTTGTTTCCATTAATGACAATTCAGGTCAGAGAGTTCTTTGATCCAAGGACATCCTAACTCTCCATGTTTCGCAGTCTATCGTATTACTAGGCTTCACATGCTTACAAAACTATTGAAGATATTTATTATCATTCCCCCTTGCTATCATGAAAATTACATGAGAGTTTTGACCTCATTTGTTTTGCTTCCTGTTCATAGTTCGAAGACTGAAAGTTGTTCTTGGCACATGGGAAGAAACTGTTAAACACATGAAAAGTTCACTGATAAAATTGTTGTATTATTCTAAAATATCACTTCAAAGTTTGGTTTCATCACTTACCGATTATGTGGCCTTTGTCATACCATTTTAATATCGTAGCCCTTCAAATCTCTACTTAAAGTGAGATTGTTTTATAATATTACCTTAGGATTAAAATTAAGTAATAAATACTTGGTAAACTGTAAGAAATAAACAAAAATATAAGAAATAAATGCATAATCTTGTTGAGAAATCATTTAACATTAAGGATGTTTTTGAAACAATTTAAACAAATTAAGAAAAGAAGTATTCTAACCACATATAAAGTAAGTAAGCAATGTAATTTAAATGCATCAGTCTTGTCAACTTTGTTTCATCTGCATTGAGAAAATAAATATAAATCAAAGTTACCCATATTACAATAGAAATTAACACTTGTATACAATGATATCATTTATTTGTCATATTTTCCATTCAAAATCAGAATTTTTGAAGAAATTAATTGTGCCAGCTATAATTGTATTCCATACAGAGTCCAATAATTCAACAAATATGCTGCTTGTCTAAATTGTTTTCCCATTTCTTATTTATTTATTTATTTATTTCATTTATTTATTTATTTATTTATTTATTTATTTATTTTTTGTGCCGGGGATCCAACTCACGACCTTGCGCTTGCCAGGTAGGCATTTAAGCCACTGAGCTAAAGCCCCGGCCCCATGTTTTCCCATTTCTAACTCATATATTTATACTTCAAAGAAACTTCAATTGAAAATATGGTATCCAGTTTTTTAGTGGAAGTTCTAAAAGATATTTTCAAATCAAAGACAATATAAATGGCAAAATCTATTAATATTTTTCTAAGTTCTTATTCACACATAAATTTTAGGATATAAATATAAGACTTGTCTAAATCACAAAAATATAAAAAATTTCATTAAATAAAAGGCACAAAAGTATTAATCCTAAGGTAAAATGCTACTTTTACATGTTAAATTTCACATCATGTGTGTATCAAATTCAGATATGTATATGTATAATGTAAATGCAACCTGGTTCTAGAGTTATCAATAATTATTATTTTCGGAAAAACTAATCTAATTTACTCAATTTAGCGCAACTGAAGGCTTTAATTTTCCATACTTGGAATTGAAAGCAATGATGAGTGTATATTGAGCCAGCATAGGTCAATATGTATCTTCCTTCACTTACGGAATTTAAGACATGTTGCCTCATAATGACAAATAAATACCAGAGAAGAGAATGTCACCCTATATTCTTGGTGAGCTTTTGTTTCATGTAACATTTAGCAGCAGAGGCCTTGAAGTAGAATGGAAAGACTCTGATTCTTTTTAAACCAAGGGACTGACTGACCCTGTAATGTTGTACCCTTCCTAAAATAAACAAGACATTCCTACAGACCTTTATGCCGCTAGCCTTAATATGTACCAAGAGCCAGCTGTGTGCATGACATGTTAGATGCTGAACAAAACTGAAATCTGAAAGAAGTTTCCCTGATGTAAATTACTATTGTGGCTTATATCTAGATGTACCCTCAAAGCCTTATGAGCGCATAGATGAAGCTTTTGAGAGGTGATTGGATTGTGGACGTGTGAAGCTGATTTAGTGCACCAATGCGTTTATAGATGAGTTTATGCTGGCAGGTGAAGCCTGGCGGGTCACTGTGAGTCACTTCCTGCTCCCTTGAACCTTCATTGCTTCCTGCGTGCCTTGTCATGGACTGTTTCTCCTCTGCTGTGCTGTCCTGCCTTGGAAGGAGGAAACTGTGGATTAAAACCTCAATGAACTGTTAGCAAAAACATACCTCAACTTCTTTAATTTGTGAGTGTTAGGTATTTTGTCCCAGAAATGAGTAACTACATTAGTTACTCATTGTTAAAATAGATGTGAAATTTTATCAAACATGTTTTATATGATTTATATTGATAAACTAGAAAAAGACATTAGGAATAAACAAGATGGGGGATTGTGTATATTAAGACTATTTCAATTTCCTCCTCTAATACTCTCGTTATACTTCCTTTTGTTTTTTTCTTACAGTAATAATTCTACTTCTAATAACAAACCATAGGTAAGTCTTTATAGGTTTGTCTTATTAATACTGGTGATTTCTGTAATATAAATAACAAGAAAACTATTTATCAATAATTGATTTCTAGGTCAGCAGCCTTGCAGTTTAAGGCCCATTGGTAATGTCAGGGTGAAATTCTAGTTGGCTAAATCAAAAGCACGATCTTTTACCAATGTTGCTATCATGTTGCCCACATCTCACTTTAAATGAGTATAGTATACACTGTTTTGCAGGATTGGAATATGGGTATTTGATCCTGACAGAAGCGTAAATTGTAAATTAGGATGTAGAGTTTTGAGATTTCATGTTATCTAAGATGATATTACTCTTATAGAACTGTTAGAGCATCTGAATACCAGAAAGTTAAACTCCAGAGGAATTATCGGATCAGTTTATACGTAACACTTTAAGAATTTTATTTAAAAATTGTGGAGTCATTAATTTTTAATCAGGCAATGATATGACATCCATTATAGTAGAATATTTCAAAGACATGTACCATATGTTCAATAAATCGAATAATGAAGGTTAACTAGCAGATCAATTGGAATATAGGAAGTTAGGAAGCAAATTCATAAGCTGTGACAATAGAAGGGCATTAAATTGAATGCAAGAGTCATTTGACTGAAATTTAGTCATTAACTAATTTGGGAGATACTTTCCCCCCCCACATATGCCAAGCATTATCAAACAATAGGAAAGCTAATGATCTCTAAAATCTCTTAGCTGTAAAATTATATGACCTTTATGCAACTAAAGGTGTATATGTTACCTTTAAAAAAACACAATTTTTCATCTAAATATACCTGATCATTTTGTATTGAAAGTTATTTGTTGTAAGGAGAAAATTGTTTCTACAGAGATTTTGGAATGATAACATCAACACAGTAGCCAACTACTAGTGAAAATATTTCTGCACCAATAAGGAACTCAGGTAGGAACACATTGAATGCAAGATTAATTCATAGGCAACTGAAATTGATCCACATACAGTCACACTGAAATTAAGAAACATGAGCAAATAATAAAAAATTAAGAGATCATTTAAGGGGGGAGAAAGATTTTATTGGAAGCCTTGTGAAGAAAAGGATGAAATCCAAACAAAACACTTGGAATAGGATGAAGACATCAGTGTCTCAGACAGATACTTCAGTGAAAATTCGCAGTGTGAGGAACAGTTAAAATGAGGAACTTTCACTGAGGCTGTGAGGTTAGTGAGTTTAGAGTAGTAACAGCAGATTTAAGGAAGCACACTCTCAGAGAAATAGAGGAAAAAGGGATGCTTAATGCCACCATTGTTCTGCAGTGTCATGGGAAGTAGAAATATGATTTAAAGTGATTTCTAAAAAGAAAGAATAAGATGTTTTACAAGGGAGGTCATTACTGACCTCCAGTACATTGTCACTGGGTGGTAGAGCTGAAAGTCAAAGTGTAATGAGTTAAACTTTTTGGAAAAGTACTGAACTCAGTGTGAGTATTTCTGCAAATCTAGAGATGTAAGAAAAGAGAGTCTGCAAGGTCTTTTTAGCAGGTAAGCTAAATGAAAGACATTTTAAAAATGACAACGAGCTACATACATACTCTGTGGCACATACAGAGTTGATCCTTATGTATTGAGTGTTTTAAAACATACATTGGTTCAAACTAAATATCATCAAATAAGACAAAAAGTGAAAAGAAGTAATTATCTTTAAGACTATTGAAAAATGGAATAAGTCAAGTAAAAAGGAATAATGATGAGGGAAGAATGGGGAGAGATTTGTAGTGTTTGAATTTATTGTGTGTGAAGATATGGACAACTATTTTTAAGAAAAAAGAGACATGTCAGCCACTGCTAATTTCCTGTTGTCTTGTTGTGAAGTCCTGTGTTGCTTGCATTGTTCTGTTCTGATCTGCTTTGTTCTGTTTTGTTCTCTTTAAAACTAAAAAATAAAAATAAATAATAAGAAAGAAAAACATTGGAATATTACAACATTTTTCAGGAGAAAAATTCTATCAGTCACTAAAAAAATATACATTAGACTCCCAAGGGTGGAGTGGGTGTATGTAAAGAGTGAGGTCAGAAAAACCTCTTTGATATACTAATAAAATTGGGTGGTAAATTTGAGCATGTTCAGTGCCACAGAAAAGTAGAAACTTGGCCCAGAGTTGGACAGAATGAAATTCTAATGCATCTGTACTACACGCATGGGAACCTAGGGAACCTAGGGAAAGGAGAATACAGCAGGAATGGTACATGGTAGACACGTGGTCAATATAAAATTTCTATGTCTTTCTTATGCAAGTTGTACACAAGCATCCAAAGCACACAGTGCTGAGTAAATCATAGATAAAAGCCATAGATAAAGGCAGAAACATTTGCATAATACTGTGATTGGTTAGAATATGGGCAGAGATGGGTTTTTAATATAATTGTAGTTTTTTAAAAATTAGAAGACAGGTAGTGAGAATTTTAAGTACTGCATTATGAGCATTAAAGGACTGGATAAGAGAGAGATAAAGAGTGGTCAATGAGGCAGAATAAAGGGAGAGGCTCTGGGACTCTGCAAAGAATTAAAGTTTGTAGATTCTATGAATATTTGTAAGATAACACTTCTTGATAATACTCCAAGGATGAACAAAATATCCTAGAATATTATGAAAAATGCATGCAAGAAAATAGTTGCAAGAGAAGATGTAACCATGTTACAACAAAGATTATAATGTAAGTTTGGTTGAAACCATATAGCACTCTAATTTCAGAAATCACAAGAGTACACACTGAATCTTTCAACGGTGAATGGGATGAGTTGCAATTTAGCTCTACTGACTCCGTTTCTCAGGTATCATATAAGTACATATTGCAAACATCCCTTCTCCAGACCTGAAAAACAACTCATTTCCTGCACTGAAAAAAGCTGTAATCTGTACTTAAAACTTTCTAAACAGGAGGCTTTACCTAAGTTAAATTGTATGTTTTATTACACGTGATAATATTATGGAGAAACACAAACTGATTGGCATTCATTAGGTTATTCATCCTGGGAAGCTACTAGAACAGAAAAAAAAAGATATTATTTTACTTCAGGCACAACTGAGGCATTGAGTAGATGGCTACCTATCCAAAGGCAATTTAAAACAAGATTTTTAAAAAGCTGAAGGCTATAAATTGTAATGGTTTTATATTGTACCTGACCTAGCTCAGGAAAAAAAGAATAAAAGAATCAAAAGAGGCAGATTCATGCTTTCCGGGCATGCCCCAGGAAGGGAGGATTCTCTTTTTATGTTAATCCACTCTGTTTGAGTCAAAAGCTGACAGTGCACAGACAACAAAGGGTCTGCTAAGTCTGCTGTCCAAAAATACTCACCACAATTTGTCAGGCTTCACATTACACAAGGCTTTTTACAGGTCACTGGCCTGCAAACATAAAAGATCCTGTTGGTTTCCCTAATTAAATACAGTGAGATCAAAGGTTCCCAAATGCGACTCTGACTGTCTCAAGGTATTCCACAACTGAAAGCAAATGAGAAGCATAGGAAAAGGTGCCGCAATCGCCAGAGGTTGAACTTTCTTTTCAGTTTCTTTACATTTACAGAAAAGTAATGAAGCCCCAACCGCCTATGGGTATTCATTTTTTTCTTTATATTTTCCCATCATTACATAATTGTTTTGGCTCCAAAGTTGCAGGAAACTGAAATACAGAATACAAAGATGAGAAATATGTCATTTGTGCAGATAAGATGACTTTACATTAAAACTCAAACACTATGATGAGTATTTCTGTAGACGGAAACAGACCCTTCAACAATGCATTTTCATGTCAGTGAATAGGACAAAGATACATTAAAATAAAATATAGCTGTCTTTGGGTGACTAAACTACGTTAGAGGCATGAATTCATTCATAGATTATACACAATGGAGCTAGTGTTTAGTTTACAGGAAATTCCAGTGTCAAAAGGATGATCTAATTCTGATTCCTTTAGGATGACTCAATATTGATTATCCTCATTAAGGGAACAATAAGTAATGGATTTGATAAGGACCATCTCTTTTAGGAGCATTATGTCTTAGCTAAAAGGAACTTGAAAAATTGCTAAAGCGTTAGAAAGATGTACCAGGATATACTGGATACCCTTGTTTCCCATCAACCATACTTAATTCATTCAAGATTCATGAAAATAAAAAAGTGCTTTTGAAATAAAATAGTAGATGCTATGAACTGATATGACTTTTTGTTTTATTTTTATTTTTTGATGGTGCTACAGACTGAATATATCAATGTATGGATGTTCAGTATAACTGAGCTACTTTTAGCCTTTTTAATGTGGTATTTTATTTTCAGTGTGACATTAAATATACTTAGCAGGCTTTCACATGTTTTTCCATGCAAAGGTAAAGTCACTGAGCCAAAATTTTAAATGACAAATAGTTATCAATGAAAAGTTACCAGGGAAAAATGTAGATGTCTATACACTTTATTTAGCAATGAAAATTGCTTTCTTCAATATGCTGTTTATTAAAATGTAATAAAAATCTATTCTGAAAACCAGATGGTCGATGACATGATAAATTAAAGCCCCACATATGTGTGAATAGAAAAAAATAACGTGCTGCTGACATAAATGACATTTACAATATCACATATGTTCTTTCTAATGAATATAAGATGATCTTGATATTGCAAAAGACCTTTATTACAGAAATGAAACACAGGAGAAAAAACATGAGGTAGTGTCTTACAATTCTATAGAAATATAAAATACTCTGCCCTAGATTTCCATTTGAAAAATAATATTTGAGTATGATTAAAAATTGTCTCAACTGAAAAGAATACCGATGATTTTTCAATCAGAGCCTTCTCTCAGGCTTCCTTTCCTATGTACCAGACATAAAATTAACTTTTAATTGTATGCCTACTCCATTTAGTGCCCTCTTAAATACCTTAATGCAGGCCAAATATGCTCCAAATTATTATGTTAATGTATATATGATTATGCTCCAGTGTCATTTACCAACACATGACAAGTTTCCAGTAAGTGCTTACGAAAGCCTATGATATTCTAAATTAACTCAGATGTAAATTGAAATATTTCTCCACCATACACTAAACATGTAACTCTGGCCATGTTCATGAGGTACTTCAGTCTGAAGTAGGCAACTGTATCTGGGGCAAATCAGTCAATCTGGGTGGGAACTTGTCAAAGTCATGAAGACCCAGGGAACATATGGAGAACACAAGACCCAGGATGACTCTACAACTCCTGAGCACCGTACACAATCAATCAGAAAAATTCTATTTTCAATTCTTCATTCACATCTATGAGGAAGCCAAGCAAGTCGTTCAAAGGGGCAGTTTCAGTCTGGGACCAGCCCAGTGAGTTTTTGATAACAACTGTGCTAATGTGTTCTTTCCATAAAGGAGAAGCTAACCCAGGAATTTTAGATACGAAATACCCCTTTTGCTCTACCTTAACCACACTCTAAGCTGCAGAGTGTGCTTCTCCTCCCACTTTAACATAAAAACCCAATATGGGACCTGCCACATATTAACCCTTTAGTGAATCATTGTTAATTATTACTGTAGTCCATAGTTCATAATAAATATATCAAATATGTAAATTAAATTACATAAAGACCATTTTCTGTCTCAATTTTAAATCTCATTTCTTAAATTGCAACATAATTTGTCTTTGCAGACCCTCCTCAGTAGTTCCTCTCCTTGCCTGCCATGGAAACATTAATGGCTCTGCATACTGAACAGATCGTGCCTAAATTTGTAAACAAAATATTTATAAATTTCAGGAATTTTGTTCTTGCTAGAAAAGACCAATAAACTGCTATTGCTTTGCAAATATTGAAAGTAGGAAAATAACACTAATGCTACATCTGTAGAAAACTTAGGGGAAATTGTTGGTGGCCCATTAAACATGTAAACATGGAGTGAACAAACAATAATAACTGTGGGACCTTTAAAAATTTGGCCAATGAATATATTCACAAGATGCTGTGAAAAAAAACTGTGGTGAGACTCCAAAAACAAAGTGATAGTCTTAAATCCCTTTTAAATCTACCACATTGAATCGTAATGCAGAGCCACAAAAGTAGAATTATTTAAGCTTCAGTTTAACTTATCTCAGTGGTGACATTTTTCCTCATCAAGGTATATGGGCAATAACTAACTTGAGTGTTAATCTTCCTTAAAGTTAAAAATTGAATGACAGCCCAATTCAACAAGTAAACACTGACATAAATTAGTAATAGAAGGGTCTTAATTTAGCCAAAGCAACAATGAGAATTTGAACTCAATACTTTTGCAAGCTGACTTATGGTTTCATTTTGATTGGCGTGTGGTGAATCAAGATGTCAGGTGTTTATTTTGGAAACTAATCTCTCGTGTTGCATTTAATCAACAGTTCATTTGTTCCACTGAGCACTAGTTATATCTCATACTGTATATAAAGACATAAAAATTGATTCATAAATTTGTATGAATGATGTATCAGTTAAGATCCCAAAAGAGATAGATGGTCCTCCAGTGTTAAACTAGAATGAATTTCAGAGAGGAATATACACACAGGCGTGGAAGAAGTTAAGGAAAGGGACAAAGACCGAGAAATAGCTAGGAAAAGCAACAGTAGAAAGCCAGTCATATCCTGAGCTGAAGAGCCAACAGCAGCAGGATTTAGGAGCGTTACAGTATGCTCAGGAAATTTGCCCACAAGACACCAAGATTCAAGAAATGAGTGAGGTTTATTAAAATTGCAGTGGTCAGTCATCTTAGGCCACTGAAACTGTTGGCTACTGGCTGGCTGACCTCAATTCCTTTGTTTTCTTTTCTTATACACCCTGTATGCGTTCACAAGATCAGTGGGTTACCATGGATACCACCTTTTTGCAGTACCATCATTACTTTGGAATGTTACAAGACCTTCTTGTACATGTGGTTAATTGACACACAGGATGTGGGCACCAGGCAGTTTGGCCGCCTTGAGATAAAACTCTTTTGTTGCCCCTTTCTGTAGTTTTTATGGCCAGTAAAGAGAGAGAAGGAGGTCTTTTTGGGATTTGGCCAAACTTCATTCACTATTTAAAGTCAAACTGCTAGCTAAACATCTAAGCTCTAATCTATATGCCATAGAATAAGGGAAGTTTTCAAAACTAGGGTTTGGGAGGGTTTAAAGGAAAAAAAGGAAAGAGAAAAGAAAGCCAATAGTGGAAATTGTGAATGGCCTCAGCTGAAAATCCAGGGAGAAGCAGATCTGTGAAAGAGAGACAACCAAGAAGAGTCATTGGCATAGAGCAAGACAGCGACTCCCAAATGGCAAGAGTGCCTTAATGGGAAACACCAAAACCAGTGTTTCTCACAGCGGTCCTCTCCATCAAGTGGTTCCCATTGCTGAAGCCAACATCAAGGTGAAGGACACGGAAGAGATCAAGGTACATACAATTGCTAAAGTTCAGATTCCCAAGGCACAAATGAGGGATGAAAGAGCTGAGCATGAACAAAAGGATCTGGGGTGGGAGAGAGGATAAACAGAAAATAAAAAGCACAGTTAAATAAAATGAAATAGGATTGCAAGCTTCACTTTTAAAGTGCCTGACAGTGATAACATAAAAGAGATGATAAAACTTTTCTTTATGGTAACTGTTCTCTATATGCATGAAATTGTTTCATCCACCACATTTCAGCTTTAAGTATTTTTTAATTCATATAAATGCATGCAATAAAGTGCTATTACAGCTCAATTAAAGTTCCACTGCAATTAAAGTACATTGAAAATAAATGGCACAAAACAAATCTTTGGTGTTGTTTGAGTTTGCATTTTCTTGGATTTTGGCTCTTTAAAGTACCAATCTGTTATTAGAGATACATGGAAATATTTGAATTGGCTATGTAGTTTTAACAATGAATAAATTACTATGTCATTTATCAGGCTGTTGCTTTTAAACTATACATAAATTCTGGGATTTGAAATAGCAAAGAAAAAGTTAAAAATAAACATTTGTATATTTCAGTTGAGAGATACATCCATTGAAGATTCGTTAGTGTTTTAAAGGGAAAAAATTACAAAAGCTGAAAACTCACAAAATGTTCAAAGATGTCTTGCACATCAAATGAGTAACTGAATCTTAAAGTCTAAGGCTGAATAAAACATTTACTTTCATTTGCACTCAAACTAGTCAATGCTGTACGTCCACTTACCTTCTGGGTTATAATCCATTAGAATGTTAAGGGAGTTTAGAACCAAGGTAGCCTACTAAAGAATAAGTATATATTTTCGTGACTCATATTAAGAAATTCAAGGTATTAGATTTTGTGATGTTACTACCACAAAAAACTATTATGCCACTAGTTCTGATTTCTAACATTTACAATTTAAGTGACATTTCAGGAAATAAGTACTCTGTGTATCTACTAATATATATGTGCACACAGGCTGTATAAGAACTTGATGGAAACATAACTGATGAATAATCAGGAAGTATTAGAAAGAAAGTGACATTTTCATGAAACTTGATAGAAAATATAATACTTAGCAAAGAGGAAGAAAATATAATACTGCGGAAGATACTCAAAGAATGGAAAAATGAGTAAAATAAAATTTGAAGTATTATATAGGCATGTACACATGCATGCATCATCTAAGTCACTGAATAAATGTTTTACTTCTAGAATAAAAATGTTGAGGACATCTACCTGCAATAATTGGAAAATTTTACAAAAGCAGGAAAATATGTATCTGACCCCTTAGATAAACATTATCCCACTGACATGAGCTTCCAGCAGTAGACTCCAAAACCTGTCTCCCAACAAATGGTGCAAGGAACAGTTTTCGGATGAACTGTCTGTTGGGGAACTGAAACAAGAAAGAAGACATTTTCAGAGACATATGAGAGACTGAATGTTTAAAAATGAGTGGTAATCATAGGTCAAAATTTTCTTTTTACAACAAATAAGGCAAACTTGCTGTTTGTTTGGAATAGGACACACCTACACGTGATAAGGAATTGAAAACGAGTTAAAGAAGACTCCAGCATTTCTAGTCATGGTGATGAGAACAATGCCTACAGTGGGAAAATCAAGATGGACGGCGGGTCAGGGAGAGCATGTGCCTCAAGCTGAGAGTAGCTTTGGCAGGCCTTTCCACAGAGCAGCTGTGTAGAAGAAACTTCTGTTTCCATATGCCTCCAGAGCTCCTCAGACTATGACCCTAGAAAAACCACTATTTTTGTTGGTTTTTAAATTTTATTACATTTTATTCTTTTTAATTGATAAATAATTCTATATACTTATGTGTAGGATGTGATAGTTTGGGACACCATACATTGTAGAATGATCAAAGTAGGATGATTAGCACATCATTTCAATTTCATATTTCTTTGTGGTGAAAATATTTAAATCTATTAGTTTTTTTTTGAAATGCATAGTGCATATTATTAACTATAGTCATTCTGTTGTGCAGTGGAACAACTTGTACTAGCTGACAAATGTACATCTTCTCTCACATCCACAATACTGGCTAGCATTCTATATTCTGCTGTTATGTGTTCAATTTTTAGATTCCACATGTATGCGTGGTTATACAATATTTGTGTCTCCATATGTTATAGTCAGGAGTTGTGAGGAGAACAGTTAGAATCAGGGCACAGAATTTATAACATTATTTTATGATGGTCACCCAGAGTTAAACACAAGAGTACAGGAAATCTTTCCATAATACTAAAGACCCAGAATATTCAGCCAAGGGCCTGGATCCCACAGCAATGTCCTGCATGAGCCCAGATGAAGACCCAGAGCTCATGACAATGTCTCCCACGAGTCCACCTGGAGGTCTAGAGCCCACAAGAAGGACTCAGGCCAGTCTCTTTTATGGATCTGAGCTGAGAAGGCCCAAAGGTCAGTGGTGGAAGCTAGAAAGTCTATGCCAGTGGGGTGAAGGCGCTGTGCTGGTAGGTTGACAGTTTTACACTGGAGCCAAGAAGTCACACTCAAACCAAAGACAAAAGACCAAGGATATCCTGAAAAGCACCACAGCCATCCTCTGTGACACAGAGGTCCCAAGCTCCTCTGACAATAAGAACAGTCAAGTACATGCCAAAAAGCCAGCATGACGAGTTTGTCCTGTAGATTAAGTGTCACACATCCTCCCCTCTGGAGCCAGGAAGTGATGCTCCATGTAAGGACCAGAGCTCCCCCAACATGAACCACAGCCACTTTCACCAACAAGGTTCAGAGCTCCTCTAATGACAGTGGTTAACTCACACCGGCTAGTCATGAAAAACTCCTGCAGGAGAACCAACGGCTCAAACAGCAAAGCTACGATGCCTCACTCATCTTCTCCAAGTCTCTATTTATGCTGGCAGCTTTCCTCAGGTGGGCCATCTACACACAGCGCCATGCTGATTTAATTCAGCTGGTGTTAAGTTGACCACCAGTTTTTAATTCGTAACACCATGTCCATTTCATTTAACATAATGCCGTACTCATTCATCATATTATTTCAAATCACAGGCTTTTCTGTATAGCAAAAACTATAAGACATTTTTGAAAGAAATTAAAGATAACACTAGTAAATTAAAAAAAAAAACCCTGTTAGACAGAATGAATGAATAGTGCTAAAATGTCCATGCTGCTTAAATCTTGGAGTCAATGAAATATCTCTGAAAATTCTACAATTTTCTGTTGAAAAAAAAGAATTTAAAATTTGTATGGTAGTGTAGAAGAAACTACATAGCCAAAGAAAATTTGACCAAAAGGAACAAACCTGGGGTTATCACACTACTAGACTGCAAAATATATCGAAAAGTTGCAGTAATTGAATTATCATGGTACTGACATGAAAAACAGACACATACAGTAGTAACATAATTTCGAGAGCCCAGAAACAAACACACATTTTTAGTCATTTGATTTTTGACAAAAGTGGCAAGAACACAATTAGACAGACAGTTCTTTCAATAAATAATGTTGGTAAAACTGTATATCCACAACCAGAACAAAGAAAATAGATCTTCATCTTCTCTCTTATATAAGGCTCAAGTCAAAATGGGTGAAAGAAGTGTAAGACTCAGGTATTGTTAATCTTTCCTGTTTTAGGTAGTCCCGGTCTGATACGTTAGAGTACTATAGGAGAACTTTTAGCCCCGATATTGAAGACGTGTTCCAAAGAATTACATTTGAGCTCAGACCCTCTGGTAACCATGTTGAGTGTCCTATGATTGACTATACGATTTTATTCCCTGGGTTCTATTAGACAGAACAGAAACTGTGGTGATTGTGATGCTAGTGTGGATAATAGAGAAGGATGATAATCTCACATTGCCCTCAGCTTGTTACAACTTAAATGTGATTTGTAAATTCCAATTTTCCAGAAAATTCCAACAATTTAAAGCATATAAATATGCATGCATGTATATATAATATATATATAATATAAAATTAGACTTGTAGCCAAATACTAAGTCTAACATAAAAACGTTTAACAGTGGAATTCAAGATTTAAATCAGAAAACACAAAAATTTGAATTTAAATTTTACTTTCTTGTAGTTTTATAGTAGAAACCGCTCTAAAAACATGCAAAGTAACATATACAGTGCAATGAGATGAAGTGAAGGACACTATTCTATAAGAAAAGTCACATAATGTAGTTTCTAATGCTGAATCAGGAACTTTTTCTGTCTTTTTTTATGCTTCTAACACTTTTATTATAAATTAAGACCAGCATCATATATCTCTAATATGAACTATATACATCATGATCTCTACTGAGAGAATACGGATAGCTTTGACATTGAACATTTGTAATAGTTGTGACAAAATTTACTGAATGTGTTAAGAAAATAGAGTTCAGGCTTGGCAGTTCAAAAGAAGATATTTATAATGGAAAACTGGTTGCTGGCATTTTGCAAAAGGTGAAGGACCAAAATGGAGATTGAAATAAACCAAGGATTAACAGAAATTCACTCCGGAGTCCAACTCCTCAGAGATGAAGGTTCAGAAAGAGCTTGAATATTCACCTTGAAGATACAACGCTGGAGTTCTGGGACCTTAAAATGGATACCTAGCTACATTGAGTAGACTCAAGAGCAACAGTGGGTTACAACTGGGAGTCAGAACACAGGAGGAGACACAGTCATCGCTGGGGATGCTGCCTGAAGCAGAGAAGTCAAGGGGGAAAGCCCTGGTTCCTTGTTCCTGCTCATGTCTTGTCAAGTTGGAAAGGGTTTCATGGTTCCTCACTGAGAAGGAAAATTTAGGAAACAAATCAGCTCATTAGAAGATAGGGAAAGCAGGACAGGGTGAGGAATGGGTATGAAAACAAATTATCAGCAAAGCCAGGAAATGTCATAAAATACTTAACCTGCATACAAACAGAGATTATTATGTGATGTAGTTTAAACATACACACACACTCAAATAAAACAAGAATTTAAAATCAGCATAAGGCTGGGGATAGAGCTCCAAGGCGCATCACTTGCCTGGCAAGCACAAAGTCCTGAGTTCAATTTCCAGTACCAAAAATAAATAAATAAAAATCAGTACAATTATATTAAATTGCCTTGTTTAATGTGAATTAAGGCCTTGAAGATGAGCAAAACCTGCCCATAAAATTCCATACCTAACTAAAACAATTCTTAATCCAGGCAATAATTTTCTCTTAATGGAAAGAATGTGAACATTTAGTGTCTTTCCAGTAACACCATCCATATGATTAATAAGTGAAGGAATGATTTCAAATTTAAGTACAGTTGTGTGAAAAATTGATTTAGAAGGTCAAATGTCACTGCCCATTATGTAGACCTACGATTATAAACAAGATGACAGGAATTTCATAGCTCCATGATTTAGCCCTTGCTTGACACCATAGCCTGGCTTACACTGATCTTCACTTACCTTCAAAGTACCCATTACTTAAGTTTCCAAATATACTACTGCATTTTTCAAACTCTAAACCTATTTTTACAGGTCTCCCATGTAATATTCTTCATCATCGTGTTCAACCTGCTCAATATATTAGCTTTCCAATGTTTTACTAAAGTAGTAGCTTCTCGCTAAAGACTTTTCTTAAACTATCTTCCTAAGTAAGATGGATTCCAATGCACTGTGTAACACTGCCTCAATTTTACATGGCTAAAGTCAGTGACACAGTTTTATAATAAATAACAGGTATCATAAAGAAGGGGTAAAATAATAATAGTTAATATTAATAGTTTTGATTATCTTTGAACTTCACAGAGAGCATATTACTGAAATAAAGAAATTATAATTAAAAACACACAGAATCAAGTAAATATGTGATGAGGAAGGGGTAGAGAGTGGACAAAATAATATACTTAAGAGCGTGTCCTTTTCTGCAGCCAGGGGATCGTACTTGCTGTCAGTAGAGGGAAGGGTTCATTAATGAAAGACAGTAGGAGGTAAGGAAGGAAAAGTAATGCATCCCAGCAGTTACTGAAGTGAGGAGTCCAAGTCTGTTACTCTATTAGATTAGCTTGGCTTTAGCCTTTAAATGAAACTGCCAATGAAAATGTCAAATAAGACTCATTTTTTCCTCTACATTTCTCCAGGGACTCTTAAGAGAACTTACGCTTCTTCCACTCACCCTGATTCTAATTTTCTGCTTCTACTTACTTCTAAATTTCTCCAAGTTCAATTCTTGTCCTGTTTTGGAGGACACGTGCCAATTACTGTGTAAGAATGAAACTGTGGAAGTCTTTTATTAGTGTTAGAGTAACAAGAATTAAGTGCAGTAAAGCATAAGAAAGAAGTTAACATGCATATTAGTTAATTCATGCTAGTTTTTGATAAAGTAGCTGAAAAAAACTGAACAGCAAATTCAATGGCTCAAGCAAAGTATTATTTCAATTTCATGTAACAGTACAGACCTTAGGAAAGGACAGAAGTGCCAGTATTTCATGTGCAAAGAGTGGCTTTATTGCTACCACCTCTGAACCCATGAGGAGGGGAAGAGACAGGCTACCGAAAGCAGTTATACTATTCACAGAGGACTCGTCAGCTTAATACAGCGCCTTTGGTCAAAACTAAATTACCCATTAGTGAACAAAAGACATCCAGCAACAGGAGAAGCTACAAAATGGAGCTATGGCTATGGCAACCTGATGTCTAACCAAAACTAAGGAGCTTCTGTTCTTAACAACAAGAATACATCAGTCTCTCCTATACCATGTTATATTTAGAAAATAACTGCTTGGCATTTGTTACCCTCTTGCTGTCTACCTCCGAGATGTTCTCATTCCCTTTATTTGCCTTAATAAACTGATATACATTCTGTGTTATGTAAAGTAATTTACTTCATTTTATCTCATTTCTGCTTGTGGATATGCCCTGAAGATTTAATACCTCGTACCAAATAAAAAGCCCACTTTATATTTTTCTTGACAAACAGCATAGGCCCAAGTGAATAATCTTGCTTCTCCCATAAGAAGGAGAAATCCAGACAGTAAGTTTTACAGTGTCATTTATTTTTCTGCACTATCATAGATAAGGACACTAGTGTGGAAGACTAAATGCAACCATAGGAAATTTGCACATTAAACAGTAGTTTGTATGGAGCCTTTGAAAATTTTCCTCAAGGGAAATACCTGCCTGGTATATAAAGCAAATGATTCTGTTATTGCATGGAGGTTGAATTGTAATAGGATATATAACCTGGCTTGATCCAAAAAGAAACATAGGTGTGCTCATAACTCTTTATGATGTCAAAGAAAATCTTTTCTCAACTTTATTTTTTAATGGATGTGTAAAAGCTGTTAATATTTATGGGGTATCACACAATGTTTCTGTATACCTGTACTTCATTTAATGTTCAAATCAGGGTAAGCATATCTGTCTTTGCAAATTCTTCATTTCTTCATGGGCAAAACATTCAAAATACTTTTCTCTATTTGCTAAGTACACAGTACATTATAATTTATATTTTTAAAAATATAAATTTAAAATATTTTATAAATATTTTTAAAAAAGTATCTTCCCATAAACCCTCATTAATCAGGTTAGCTTTTGTCTGCTCTAGAGTTATTTCCTTCTGTGACCCTATTGAAAAATGCCTTACAATAGAATCGCAGAATATTATGCCGTTGTTTCAGTGAAAACAAGTCCTTCAGTTAATAAGTATTGTGCCACTTAGTAAACTGATGGAGATAGAAAAATATACTTTCAGACCAGAGAGACACAACAGCTTAGTGGGAAGAAAGATAGCATGAGCAATAATTATGACAAAATATAGCAGATTCCTCAGTTTTTTTGTGGAGGCATATTTTATTTAACAATACAATTTTAAAATTTATAAATCATTTTTAGTGGATTCCTTTGAAGGTCAGCAGTCTTTGATATGGGAGTATCTTGAAAAGGAATCCTGGGAAGGATATGGAATTTATTTCAGAGAGGTTGACACCAATTAGTGTTCAAAAGATCAAAGAGGAGTTTGGGAAAGAAACTGCAGCAAATACATGAGTGTCAGGTCTAGAATCAACTGAGGCCTGAGAATAACATGGAGATGGTGTTGAATCGAAGGTAACACCAAGAAGATAGGAGACTGGTGGTTACATTTCCCTAAAAGTTTCAAGCTTTAAATGGATCAGTAGAAAGGTTCCAAAGGATTTTAAAAAGTCATTTTAGTGAATATGAATTTCAGATAACCTGGAGGCACAGAGGCAAAGTAAGGCACGGTTATCTATTAGACTGTGGTCACATCACCACCATGTAAATGGAGTAGGCTTAGAGTTTAACTGGAATTCCTCATCCCAACCCTAAAGCCAACAACTTTTAAAGTTCTTATATCAGTCTATAGATAGATATAGAAGTATACATATGTTCTACAGAACTTTATATAATTATATTATGATTTATGTACTCTGATTTCTGCACAAATTTCTGAACATAAGTAAATAGAAAAACTCAACGTTCGGAAATATACAGCACCTCGAGAGAAAGTTTTCAGACATATATCAGATCATTGGAAACCTCCGTCCAACCTCCCCGTGGCTTTCATTGTACACTGAGTAGAAACTTATTCTTCAGCTCTGAGAAAGCCCTCCTGATTGGACCAGTACAAAATTTCTGCTTGTATTTCTTGCCATTTTCCACTCTCTTTGAATCATGGAAGCCTGGTCATCACAGCAGAGCAGATTTTATCCATTTTGATCTCAGTTAAATCCTCAGTCTTTATTACAGACATCCTGTAAGTGCTCGGTGCATTTTGGAAAATCAGTACTGAATGCATATGAGCAGTGCAAAGTGGCTGCCAATTGACAAATTTGTTCTGTTGCCGTATTTATTGAGAGGAGTTTCCCAACTGCCTGGATACTAAGCAGAAAGAAGTAGATTTCTTTCACAGTCTAAGCTATAAATATCCTCTGAGTGTCCCAGAGGGAGGTAGGGGTGTCCTCTCCTGTGGTAGCTCATCTTGTTTGTCAATTTGATTGGCTTAAGGGTGCCGAGGAGAGTCGTAGAGAACACGCTGGGTAGATCTGGTAGGTCCTGGAGTACAGTGACCGTGGACACTACGTCAGGTCTCTGGCCACTTCGCCTCCAGTGCACTTCCTTCAAGCTCTGCGTCCCAGATGCCCTAAGTTGAGCAGATTTTCCCTGAAATTCCCTTCTGCCATGATGCTTCTGCCTTAAAGCCAGCTGACCATGGATTGAAATGTCTGAAACTGTGAGCTAAAATAAGCGTCTCCTCCTTTAAACTGCAAGTGGCAGATATTTTGCCATAACAATGAGAAGCAAAGCTCATCCCAACATTGCTTTAAATTACTGAGATGAGACACTAAAAAAATCCAGGGCTATAAGTTGATGAATCTGGAGTAGTCTAAATAAGCACTGCCCTAAATTCCCCTTAAAGTGTCATATATTAGAATATATATATATATATATATATATACATACAGAGATAGAGACAGAGAGAGAGAGAGAGAGAGAGAGAGAGCTTGTCCCTGCCAAATGAGAAAAATAAGTGGCAGCTGTTACATATCCTCCAGGAGTGCAATCAAGTCCATTGGAATGTGCTTAGTTCATAGTTATCTAAATATACAATTCCTGCCAGGTGTGGTGGCACATGCCTGTAATCCCAGCACTTAGGAGGCTGAGGCAGGAAGATGGCTGCATATTTGAGACCAGCCTGGGCTACAAAATGAGCTTGAAACCAGCCTGAACTGCAAAGAGAGAACCTGTATCAAAAAAAGGCCAAAAATAAATAAGTAAATAAATAAACAAACAATTTCTACTGCAAGTGAAAGGTATGGCACAGACAGTATGAGTAGTAGTGGAATAATTAGATCACTGTGAAACTGCCATGTAGTTGGACTCGTCGGTAGGTTTGTATAAATTGCAGATGGGAAAAGAAAGACAGAGGGAAGTAGTACTAAATTATAAGACAAATTTCCCCCCAAAATAGTTGGTTAGTTTGGCTTAAAACGTGACACTGTTAGATCACTGACAAAATATGTTTGCAATGTGACAAGGTTCAGATTTTAAACATTAGAATGAGGGCAATCATTTCTAATTTATTTTTTCATGCAAGTTGAGACCTGAAGTTTCTAGCATCATCCCATGTGTTCTAGCTTTTAAGCAAACCAGAGTTCAAATTATGTTTGATTTACTCTAAGATTCTACAATAATGTATAGAATTACATAAAGTCATATTCATACTTAGAAGGAAACCTTATATAGAGTAGAGAAATAGAAAAACAAAAGTTACTAATTTTAAAATGCTTTTTTTAAACCTTAGGTATCATACATAACTTCTAGCATGTAAGCAAAATTTAACTATTTGAGAAAGTGCTACGTTTAAGAAAATATGCCTTCTGTATCTATGTTCCTCCTGCTGAAAAATATTTTCATTGTTTATTAACAAGAGAATTAAAAGTTCATCATCAGTGTTTACAATTTCTCTGACTTTTAAAAAGTACTTTGTCTGGTGAGAGTTTTACAGTTTTATTAATAGACAAATACTGCTAAGTAACATTACCACTCTTACTTGAGAAGGTTGCAGAGTGGAATTATATCTTGGGTACAAGTTAACTTCTCATGTATGCAGTAGGATGGAAAAACAATTATAAAAACTGCAGGTTGTTACAATTGCAACATCCACAAACTGATCATAAAGTTCTGTATACATGATTTGTGTAACAATCTCATTTGTTAATTTACTGACCACTAAATTTGAGAACCACAGAAATAAAAGAATCCATTAGTGCACCTGTGTGTATGTGCTTGGACGTTAGAGACATATTGTCTTTATGATAACTGATTATACTTTGACGGTAAAAAGACAAGGAGGAATTTTAGAATTTTTTTCTTGTAATACTTTATTGTCTTTTTAGCAGTCAATATCTATAACATTAAGATATATTAATAGATATATTAGACACAGATTATTAGATATATTAATGAACATGTTTTTTTCTTGCAGTTTTCTAGAACATACCTTTTCAACCAATGAATCATGATACTCTAATGCATACAGGACTTGTTGAAAGATTCCCAAAAGAGCTAAAGACATCAGGTTAGAGCAATATACACATACCAATATTTATAGCAGCACAAATCATAAATGCTACACTTGGGAAGCAGACTAAATCCATAAATGCATGAATGGATTTAAAAATTGTGTTCTCTAAGATATTGAAATACTATTCAGCAATAAAGAATGGATAGATTTCATACATTTGTAGGAAAATAGATACATCTGGAAAGTATAATGTTAAGTAAAATAAATCAGATGCACAAGGTTAAATATTGTATAGCATCTCTCATTAAAGTAAGACAAAGTATAAACAAAAAGCAAAACAAAAGACTAACAGAAAAAAGCAGGAAGATAGAACATTTTCAAATGCAGAGGAGTTGTGGGGACAAAGGGCAGGGGGAGGGGAAGGGAAAGTAAAGCAATTTAATTTGATTTTTACATATAATATTTTTACATTTGTAGTATAGTAGTATACTGTAGTTAGTGAGGACTCTGCAAAGTTCCATATTTATAAAAATTATTATTTTGTATCGAGTCTTTATTTTCAGTCTCTATCACTGAAGAAAAATCTGTAACTTTTATAACAATTAATACTTTCCGTAAGTGACACATTTGTCATCACAGATACTGTAAATACTTCAGTTTTCTTTTCTTTGTGTTCATTTAAATTTATAAATGTGCACACTTACAATATCTAGCTTTGGATTTGGTTCCAAGCACCCTTACTTTTCATATTCATATTATGCTGGTGAGACTATGGATAACGCGCACAATGCCACCTGGCTCATCTCTCTGACCCTCTCAAGGGAGCATTTCAGTTGGCAAGATTATGATTTAAGTAATAATGTATTTATCATAAGTAAATTCTTTATTTGGTATGGAAATTTTACTGCACTCAATTAATCCACTGAGGTTAGGACCTTGGCTTATTGAATAGTCCTAGTTTAAGTCCCTGAAGAAAAATGATAGAGGAATGAAAGATTATTTCTTCTGCAATGATACATCAAAATAAACCTATTTGAAATGAAATTATAAAATATTCAGCATGTTAAGTGGATACTATGAAATCCATACAGTGGAATATTGTGGAAGCTACCTTAGAACAGCTGAGGAAGAGCAATCTCACATTCAAATGATATCTTTTTTATTTATTGAAAACTTTTATTCACATAAACCACACACTTAATTTTATTAATTGATATAAATATAGCACTCTGCAGATACTGGCATGGTTAAAGGCTAACACTATCAATGCCATCAAAGACTTGGAGCAATTGAAATTTTAAAATATTGCTGAAACGTTACGGCAAATAACCCCAACCTGTTAGATGTACTGAGTTTATGTCTCTGGTGACTGAAGAATGGAGTCTGAGACATTGGAGGTTAAGAGCAGGAAATATTTTATTAATAGAAAGCCCCGGAAGGCATGTGTGGGTTCCCATTCCTAGGTTCTCTATCTAGGGAATTTTACACAGTAAAATCACCTCACAGATTATCTTAGGTCAAATCACCATCAACTCATAGGATTACAAGTACAGTCACTTAGCTAAGATTGATCTAATAGAAAAACAAGGTGTCTAGTAAGGGTGCATAGCATGGAGAAGAACAAAGACATTTCTCAAAGTGGTAGCAACCAGAAGCAGTGTTCCTGTTATGTCTTTGTGCACGCGTTACATTTTTTCTATGTGTTCATTATATTGTTCAGGCTTATTGGACCAGATGGTGCAAGTTACAATATACAAGTGATAGGTGTCCTTTATCTGTGCAGAGGCTCATGGGCCTGGCCATCAAGCCCCACCACAGGGCCTGGCCAGTTTCTCTCAACTCAGCCCTAGACCACAGGCCTGGTTTGCATCTCTGTTCTCTCTGTGTCTTGGTCCCGGTTCCCTTCTAACTTCCTATCAGTTTCTACTAATTCAGCTCTCTGGAATAGAAGGACTAAATATTTGGAAAGCTCGTGTTATATGCTAATGCTCAAAGATATACCTTTCAAACCAACGCTATCACACTGATATGCAGAATTTCATATGTATCTGAGACAAAAGACCAAATGCACCAAAATGTTTATAGAATTATTATTCATAATAAGCAAAAACTAGAAACTGTCTCAAGTATATATTAGTAGCAAAATGGAAAAATCAATATATTCTAACAGAAGAATATTCTGTACCAGAAAATAAAGTATTGTCACATAAAACAACATGGACAAATTTCCCAAATATCTTCTTAGGTAAACAGCAGGAAAAAAAATACCCAACAATAGAATACACAGTAAAAATGCAACCATTTTTAAAATTTAATACCTTCTATTTATGTTGGATAGCAAATGCACTATTGAACTTCCTTAACTGAAACTCACTGATAATGTATGAGGGCAGTTGAACTTGCCATGCCAAGCCATTGAAAGTTTTGATATTTTCTCCAATGTACACCTTTACTCTATTAGTCTTAATAATTCTTCCCCACCATACAAGTTATGAAGTTGTCCAGAAGTAATAACTGAATATCTAACAAACTTTTTATTAAAAGATAAGTTGAACTTTCTAGGACTATATACAGGTGTGCAGTGCTTGTAAAACACCAAGTGTGTGTAGCTTGATAAATGGTCACAAATCCATGCGTGAAAGTGCTACTTGGCATGAAGTGGGGCATCCGGTGTGTTCACCTTATTTCCCGATCAGTTGCCATCTTCACTCTGCGCTCCAAAGAAATCAAAGACCTTGGTATTAACATCATGTTTCTTGGGAAACTTTGCATTCCAGAGTAAACCTGGCAGGGCACTGACAAGATTCCTTGAAACTTGCTTATTTCCATTTCTTAGTTTTTCTTGTCATACTTTCAAAAACAACATTATTATTTTATACTTTTCTCCCTTTGGGGGAGTTTTTAGCAGGACTTCTTTCATATGCCCTTTAAGGTTCTGGAGATTATATCACTGTTGTGAGGATTTAAAATTATAAACAAACATTCGCACACATTCTTAGGTTAACAGACAGAAAAAGAAAAATGCATGACTGCAAACAAGTGGTATAAAGAGAATAATAGTAGATACTTTGCCTTTCTTTCTCTAGTTTTTTCCAGTGGATAAAATTCCGGATAGCATCCAGATTTATTCCTTTTTCAGAAAGCTAATAGAACTAGTCATTACTTTTCAGAAGTAATTACCAAGGACGGCTAAAATCCAGTTTCTTGAAGCATCTTCGATCATGCCTAAAGCCTAAGTCTCATGAAAGCTCTTTAAATCAGAATGGGAAGCTTCTGAGAGTTTTCCTAATGAAAAGAAAAAAAAAAACTTAGCCTGAGGAAGATAAACAAAATGATTTTTTGCAGTCTAAAAGAATTGTTTCCACGTAATTGTGATATGTAAAAATATTTCAAAGATTACATTTATAGGCATCTAACAACTTCAGAAGGTTCTTATCATTCAGTATAAGTTTAAACTGAATTAAACCACCAGTTTTAAAAATATTTTTTCTATTTTCTTGTATTTTTCATATGGTCATCCTATCTTGCCCTCTGTGACATTAGAACAAAAGATGTATCTTTTTTCCTATGGAGTGAAATTTTGTAGGAAAAAGTCATTTTCGTACCTAAGTTTGATGAATAATGGTAATTGTCATTCTGTCATTTTCACTACTGAAACTTATGACTACAGAAGCCTGCTCAGGGATACAGTTTTTAGAAAGTTTAGTCAAAGTTGGCAGCCTGTGTGGGGGAGACATCACGGAGGGGTGGAAAGAATCTCTTTCTTGATGCGTGGTTGCTCATGAAAGAGCCACAGAGAAGGGAGTTCTATTTTCTTCTTAAATTAGAGTAGTGCATGAGGGTGGCTTTGAGTTGCTCAAGAAACTATGCATTTTGAACAAACGTGAAAGAGACAGATTTCACAAATGCCTTATCATCAGTAATCTATTCATAAGGAGCGGTTAAAAATGAAATTCATTTCTATAAAAAAGTGAAACTTTAAAAATTCAACTGGTAGAAAAACGTTAACTATTTTAGGATAAATTAAAAGTGTATTTACATCATCTTCTAAAGACTGTTAATATATTTAACTCATAATACACTAGAAAATATTTTAATTTTTTATCATTGCTTTTTTTCTCTGTGCGGCTCTTCTAATATCCCAAGTTAATATGTTATATACTTAGAATCATACCAGACTAAATGGAGTTAAAATATCATACCAAGTCACTTTATCATGATTGTAAAAAGTGAATTCTAACTTTTAGGGAAGAATGTAATGGAAATATGCTATATTCAACATATATTTTGTACAATGAGATCATAAGTGTGAAAAGGGATCATTTTTACCTGTTTTTTCAGTCCTTGGTCAGGCAATGCATAAAGAATCACAGAAATGTAAGAAGTTTTCTTGTTTAAAGACCTAAAAAAAGAACATTGCAGCAACTCTCTCCCTGTCAGAAAATACTTTAATACTCACTAACGCAAATCTGTCATGCTTAACACTGAGTCTAGTTTCCCTTGTTTTGTTTTCAATATAAGCAAAGTATTGATCACCATGCCCCCACAAAGCTCTTCATATATTTGAAGATTTATTAAATCACAGCCTCCTCAATCGTGAGACTTCTAGTTTTTACTGTTGTGTGTTTTAAATTCATTTTTACAATGAAAATCTAACATATTTTGTATTCTCTTTACAATGAAAATGTAATATATTTTATATCCTTTACTTTAGAATTTCCACCTTTAGCCAACAAAAACTGGTAATACTTTGACAGTGAGAATTTTGATTCAGCACTGATATCAACTATTCTAATAATTAACAAATGACCGATGACATTTATTTATTTATTTATCTATTTATTTATTTATGCGGGGGGCTGTCAATGGCACCTTTCCTGAGACTCTGCAGGCCATGGTGAGGGGCAACTGAAGAAAAATGGACAGAGGGTCAACAGTTGTCTCAGTCAGGAGCTCTGAGTCAGCCTCCCACCCCATGCCGCATTTAGACATCCTCGATGTCCTGTCACCCACTTACTCCAAATGTTTTAGAAGTCACCCTTCCGTTCAGTACAGTCCTAGAAATGCTTATTGCAAAGTCTGAGATTATATATATATATATATGTATGTATATATAATGTCATATATACTGCATTATATTATATATTACATGTAGTATATATATATATGTTATATATATGTTATATATATAATATATATAGCATTCTTTGCTTTTATGTGAGATGGTTGATCTTGAGCCTGTGGGGAGCAAGCCGGCCTCAGATGTCTCCAACTATATTTTATTTTAATAAAGGGAATACCCATATTTTCCCTTTTTCCTTTGACAGCAACTTCTTTCTTCTTAATTTTTTTGCATTATTTGTTAATTTCAACTCAATTTTTCAATTTTACCTGTGAGATATTTTTCTTTCTTAAATAGTGACTAACCTTATATGTATCAAATAGCAATGGAATTTTATTAAGTAAATAAATGTGTTTTAAAAAATGAATCTGCTGTCTGATCCTTTCTTTTTCTTAACTGTGCTCTTTTGTGTCTGCTGATTATTTATCTTACCATTTGTATTTTATCATTAAGGAATTTTTAATTAAGAATTATTTGATTACTTATTAGTTCAGCACAGGTATAGTGATTGCTAAGATTTTATTGCTTTTTTATAGTTGAATTTGAAAATCTGTCACATATGAGAGAATTGCTACATTTTGGATAATTCTCCATCAATTATAGTTAAATATAAACTCTAGTCTACTTATATGCAGAACAGCATAAAAGAATTTCCTCTCTAACACAGAGCTTTAAAATGCTGTATTCTACTGATGTAAGTAGATATTGTCTGTTAAACTATTTTTTATCAGTTACAAAATTACATTGAGTGTAATAGTGAAATAATCATTTAACTATACAATTGAAAGTAATATTTAAAATCAATGTGAACAAATAGGTTTTTTTGGCAAAAATATATATACATATACACAGTGCATTATAAATATGTGTGTATGTGTATTGATGTAAATGAAATATAGATACATGAATAGATCTCAGAGAATGCATTCTACCATATTTTATTAGTAATAGAACCCCATGTATTTCAGTGCCAGAATGCACTCAATGGAAAGTTTCCATTTCCTGGTCCTTCTTGATGCTGTGTGTATTAGAATGCTGCGTCATGTCTCAAAAACATTTAGAAAACATTGCCCGGAAAGAGCCAGGCAGGACGTGTATTACAGACCTTACCGTCCACTGCCTGGAATGCAATGAAATGAAGTTGCTCTTGTACTTGAAGTAACCCAGAACATGGAAACCAGAAAACGGAAGGTATTTGTGTTTTGATTACCATGGAGTCACTCTGCCACCGCAGGACTTACTATTTCTGTTACTGTTTATGTGACAAGAAACAAAATAGTCAAATCTCGAAGTCATTAATTTATTCAAGAGATGCAACCAAAAAATTTAAAAAAACAATACTAGTGTTTTATTTCTCAGTTAAAATTAATAATTAACTGTAGTGGACATTCTAGGACACTACTCAGATTTGATCTTGGTGTTGAAGAACATTTTCATCATTGCTCAGATAAAAGGCAACTCTAGCGTTCAACTGCTTTTAAGTCCAATAATTTTCTGTGTCTGAGAAAATCATTATCCTGAAGGTCTCTTGCTCTGGGAGCAGCCAACATGCACCTTCATCCATCATGAATGTGTAGTTCCCCAGCCTCATGGTACCATCTGGGAATGACTCTGGATGGCCATTTCATCATCAGAACTCTTTAGGGGCTGAGGAGTCTTTTGTCAAGACTTCATGGCACCCCAACTTTTTCCTCTTCCCATTTTTCCTTCTCCTTCCCTTGTCTTACAGATCGTCAGAAGACCGACTAATAAATTTCCTGCACGCTAAACTCCATTATAGAAGCAATCCACCAGAAAACCTAATCTACAATAGGACAAATACAGGATTGAAATTAATGAATAATTTAGAGCACATGGTTGGAATGGTAATATCAACTTCAGGATTAACTAAATTCATTCCTCACCTATTACATATAATTTGAAGTTCAATTGTACCAATAAGAACAACTAAAACTAAGAAAAAATAAAAGTTCATTGTTGAGGAAAAAAATAATGGTTCATTTTTAATTTACTATTATAGTAAGTTTTTGGATATGTTAAAAAATCGCATTTAAAAATTAAAAGTGATTTCATTAAATCCAGCAGATTTTTGAGGATGCGTTAACATTAATGTTCATTTTATGTAATGAGGAAAAAATGATCTTAAGTGATTAAGCCTTTTAAAAGGGGCTTAATCCTGGAGAAGTTCACGATTGAAAAAAGGAATAACTATTAAATACGATTTTAAAATAATGTATACCAACCTATTACCAATAGGTTTAGGGACCATATTGATAGAAAAATACATGGTTTCAAAGAAATGTATATTCTTTTGTTCCCTGTACTTCCATAGATTTTAGCTAAGCATTTAGTCAGCCAAAATATTCACCGCAATTTTCAGGTTTCTATGCAGGTGTAAGTGCTTCCATGACCAACATTCCAGGTCAACCTGCACACCAAGTGTCACGTGGCAGATGTTAGCACTCCGTATTGAGATAACTGGAGAAGGACCACCGCCGTGTGTGTGTGTGTGTGTGTGTGTGTGTGTGCGCGTGCATGTGCTGTTTCTCTCCACCTGCAGTGGCTGCCTTGGACCATTGAGTGACCTTGGATTGAAAGTCACATTTAGCAGTGCTATATATCTGGTTGCAATAAGGCACTGAACTATCCTAGCTTGGGGGGTCTGAACTGAATCTGAAATAGCATAAAGGAAAAATATTGTAACACGTTATTAAATAGGGTGCATTTGTTCTAAAAGCAAGTGAAAGTATCCTCAAATATGAGAAGACATATTCTCTTTACTCTTTACATAACACCAAAAGCTCATTTATTTTGATTTGAGACTAATACTAATATATAATTCACTAGAATCCATTACTGGATCTTTCTGTATTGAATCAGGTGACACAAAATTATATCTTTTGCTACTCAAGTCAAGCAAAATAATGTTTTCCCTTACTATTTTTGCCTCTGACTGCCTCTTCTTAAGTAGCATTTTGAATATCAATATCACAATAGGTCTAAATACCAAAGGACACTCTGTAACAGTACTCACTAAGGGAAATCTTAGGTAGAGGTCTCTGAGACATAACAATAGGAATGCATATGTTTCAATCAACTGATGCAAAACAGACTGATGCAAAAATATATGAAAATCAATTAAATGTAAACCTTTATTTTCAGCAAAACCATATGCTTAATAATTCACTCTACAGATAGACATTCAAAGTCCGTTATGTGCAAATATTTTTGGGGAACACATAATGAATCAAGCTGTTTAGCCACCCCACCCCACCCCTTTTTGTTTCAAGCAAACTGAGGACAGATGGAGCCCTCTATCCTGAGGGGAGAAGAAAGAAGAAGGAAGAAGGAGGAGGAAGAGAAGAAAGGGAGAGAGAAGGAGAAAGGCTCCAAGAGCTGCAGGAGTTAATTTATGCACTTAAAAGGCTGAATGTCACGTGAAACCCCTCTGTGATAGCTTATCCACGTGGCTTGCTTCAGGAGCTCTGTGTTCTTGACCATAAATGTGGCCTTGAGGTAACAAAGTACTGGGGATAATCAAGTATAAAGGGATGTTCAAACTTCTTAAGGACATAAATCGTACTTTTCTATCACAGGGAAAAGCATTCACAAATGAAAACAGGCTTTCCGGCTATTATTAGGAAATGATGCTTATTCATGCAGACAATTGCAATTCAAGAAATGACAGAGTTTAATGTCGTGGTCCTTGTGGTACGTTCTCACTCAAGTGTAAGTACAAATCACACTGCAATATTAGGGGCTTGCCTCCCTGGATGTGAAAGAATATTTCTCTGGTAGGCACTGTAGTTATAATTTGATATGCATCTATGTCTGGTGCCACTTAATCAAGTAAAGTTTTTCCCTGCCATAAAAGCTTTTGTGAATTTCATAGCAAAGTCATAATCATGTTTTTTAAAATGCAAAATGACATTTTCTTTCTTCTTGAGCAGGTACTGACATTTCCCCTTGAGCCTTCCTAAAGCTCTTTTCTGTGTAAATATCCTACGCAGACTTCATTGAAGTTAAAAAATCATTTATTTTGTATTAAAATCACTACAATGAAATTATAGTTTTTGGAAAATTAAGATTATGCTAACCAAATGTGTACATTTCATACAAAACATGTTTGCAGCCAGAGACCTAAAGTGTTACTAAATTCTTCACTTTTTCACTCTGATAAATCCCTGTATTATTAAAGAAACAGCTTCCCATATTTTCAGGTGCAATTTTAACATACTAAAAATTAGACAAGGATTAGACAAGATCAGGTCACCTCTGAATTTATCACTCAAAGTTCAAATCCATCATTTGACCTGACACACTATTCTAAAATGTGAAATATTCAATTATCGATAAAAGGAGAAAATTAAATTTACTTTGTTTAAATCATTTTATTTTGCAGGTAGAAAATTTTTCAATTCATTGAAATTGCAGAACAAAATAAAAGTACAACTTAAAAACAGAACGTGGTTATTTTAAAGAAATAATATCATACAGTATGCAGCTTTGTATCTATTCTGTCCCATACTCTAATATTTGAATATTGTATTACAGTTTTCTTGGGTGTATCTAGAGAAACAGAACCCACAGGTTATCTGTCTGTTTGAAAGAGACACAGACAACTTCATTTAAAAGAATTGGTCCACATGTTTATGTAAGTCCAATAGTTACAGAACAAATCAACATCTAGAGACTCAGAAAAGTTAAGTTTTGTAGCTTAATTCTAAAGACAATATTACAAAAATATTACCTCTTCCTCATGAGACTTCAATTTGTTTTTTGTTTTTTGTTTTTTTCCCAAGGCCTTCTACTGATTAAACAAGGTCTCATCACATTATGGAGAGTAATCGGCTTTATTGAGAGTCTGCCGAACTGTATGTTAAATTCATATGAAAAATACCGCCACAACATCATCCAGACTGATTTTTGACCAAATATATGAATGTACTGGCCTTCCCAAATTGCTACCATGAAATTAACCATCATAGACATTAAACATATGTAGCAGCTAATACAATATCATGATTTGGTTCATTTCATGTGTTGATGTAGAAATTTATATGCTGTCAATCTCTTTCTGCTGGTAAAATAAATGAATATTAAAAATGTAAAATGTAGGGATTAGTTTGATTATGCTCATATTGATGAAATAATTGAACTTATTTATCAGTCTATTCACATACACTAGCATTACTGGAGATGCTTATTGAAAATAGTAGTGGAGCCAGTTTAGCACCTAAAAATAGATGAGCTATAAGCATAGACTTCAAACAAAACTCATTTGTAATTTAGCAACTCATCTACATTTTCATACAACCAATATAATATTGAATTTTTGAGATCATGGAAATTGAAGAGATGTTTGCATTTCATCTTTGTTCTTACGTTTTGCTTGTTAAAATATCCTCCAGAGATATTTATGTTTGAAAGAAAATTGGGAATGAACCACAGACAAGTCACTCATACTATAAATAAGGGAAAATTATGAAAGCATTTAGTTTTACCAACCAAACTAAGTATAGCTGTAAAGTATCTCAATCCATCTGCACATATCCAGTCCTGTTAAAATGTATTTAATGGCAATTGTGTGTCTGTGATTTTCTTGTAAGTTTAATCTTCACATGTTATAAATTTTTATTTTCACTCACATAATATATTCACATGTTCAAAAATCAACAAAAGTATCCACTGAAACTCCTGGGGGTACCTCTCATTCCCCACTTTTCCACTTCTTTCTCCATCTTTCTGGCATCATGTTCTTGTACATCTTTCCACATATATTTTAAATGATTCTTGATAAAGACCACCAGTGTCTGCTCAGTAGTTGCTCTTTTGTTTTCCCAGTAAAATGTACTGTTGCTTGACCTTTAGCTCCTTTGCTGAAAGCTAACAGATAAATTCACAGCTGAATTATGTTTCAGTGAAAGTAGCTGATGCACATAGAAATTATGCGATTCCTTTAAAAGAAGATGTTTTCTTTATCGACTCATCTTTATTTAATCCCATTGAATAGAATCCAGACTTTACCAATGTAGGTAAAGAAAGATCAGTCATCCTTCATTATGAAAATATCTTGTGGTTAGTGTCTTTTAAAAATAAAATGGATGTGGTGTTAGATACTGTTGATGTCCAGTTGACTTAATGTAAAGTACTGTGTTGCCTATGTTGTCCTGTTCTGATCTGCTCTGTACTGCCCCCTTTTGTTTTATTCTCTTTTAAATAAAAAATAAATAAATGAATAAAAAATAAAATAAAATAAAATAAAATAGAGCCTGATTATCCTGCCTGGCAAGAATGAGGCCCTGGGTTCTATTCCTGGTACAAAAATAATAGTAGTAGTAGTAGTAATAATAATAATAATAATTAATAAGTATATAAATAAATAAAACAGCAGTCTATGGCCACACCATCCTAAATGTGTCCTATCTTGTCTGATTTAGGAACCTAAGCAGGGTGGGGCCTGGTTAGTACCTGAATGCAAGACCTACTGAGAATACCAGGTGTTCAGATAAGTAAATAACATAAAATAAAATAGCATGGAAGTCCAAGCTTCTAAGTACTAAAGTGCTTTCTCAAAAAAATTTAAAAGAACCCCAAAACTCACCTTTCAATAAACACTATTTTCCTCCATTTTAATGATCTTTTTAGCTCTGTGCATATATTGGCATTCTCTTGCTATATTTTATATCTGTAAGTTTCTCTTTATTCTTTCACTTGTTTCCTTTACACATTAGTAAGTCTCCTTATTTCTCTCCTTCAAAATTTTATCTCTTCCGTGCTCATAGACTCCTTCTTATTCTTTCATTTTTTTCAGTTTTTTGGGGATCATTTTCTTTATTTTTTTTTCAGGTTTTATGGCTTATATTTCTATATTTATTACTGAAACTTTTCTACAAAGAGCGTCCTTAAAAAGATCATTTTTCCTCATCCTTTTTTCCATCTTATTAGTCTTTACAGAATAACATTTGGCCCAGATTTTCAATTTCTCTATGAAATATTCCTCTCATTAATGTTAATTGATTTTGATAAATTTTATGTGAATTTATCCACATTTTCTCATATAGTACCAATTCATTTCTTCTTTCCTTTTTAAAAACTAATTATTAAACAAAGTTGGCATATTTTGCAAAGATTTCTCTGAAAATTAAAAGATTGTATGATATAAACTGAAAAACATTCTCCTTCTCTGTTGATTTAAAGACTGATAACAGCTATCTAATGTGGTCATTTATGTGTGAAATTCATCCTCTGCTTACCATAACCACAAAAAGTAAAAGTGCTTCATTTCTTGCAAACTTTGATAAAGTTTAAATATAATGATTTTGCATTTTAAGATGGGCTTCCCAACTTGGAGCTTCTACTTGTCATCATTACTAACTCTCCCTTAAGTTTTCATATTCTCTTCACTTATTGAAGAAAGTTTAAATTCACATGAAATAAACAGTTTATGTGATACATTCGGTGAAAAGTCTCTTTGGATAAAATAAACTATAAAGAGACAAGGAAGAGACTTTGAAATAATAAATGATGGTAAAAATATTGAAAATAAATGGGTACAAGATCAATAGTACTTATCTGTCAAATAGGAGTATTTATATTGAGCCAGTAAGTTCAATATTTGGCCAGGTTATTATGGAATTGTAATATTCCCTATTGTGCAGTTATAGTCAATGTAAATGACTAAGAAACGCATGTGATCATGTTACATAACCTCTCATACTCACTGGTCACAGATGCAGATTAAAAACTCCAGTAACAGGAAATAACACATTTATTTTTCAAAATACTTTCAATAAACTGCACCATGTCATCGTGATTTAGGAAGCTATGGCACTTCTTATTTTGACTACCACTACTTAAAGCCAAGTCAAAAAATATAACTCAAAATTGCCTTTCAAATATATTTGAAAGTGATGATTTTTTTCCACTGAACCATGAGGAAAAGTATGCAACAATAACCAGAAATATGTGAACAGATGCAGGTAAATTGAAATACCTCCCAAGACATTTGCTGTATTCAAGGCAAGGTTTGTTTTACTTACCTATTTTCAATTAGCCAGAGAGCTTTATTAGAAAATGTTCTTCATTTTAAGATTCCTATCATTTCTCTAATTGCATGACAATTTAGAAGAATATGGTATTTTCAATCCTTTATTAAAATCTCATCTTGAGACATTCTTGGCCTACTTTTAAAATTAAAAGTTCAGTGAAATGCAGCTATATTTTCACTGATTACTTATCTTCACAGGGAAAGTTCCTTACGTACTGCTGAGTCGTCATATTCTAGTTCATGTAGGTTAAATAGTTCTAATATATCCGTCAAACCCTGATGCTTTTATTTCAAGAAAATCAAATGAAACTAGAATGACACACATAATGTAAAATAATTCTCAGGTACACTAATAAGAAGATCTAGTCTAATGAAAATACACTTAGCATCAATGAACCGTTTCTTCTTCCAGAAACAAGCACTTTCTGTGTCCTCTCCTATGTAACTTCCAGTCATCACCATCGCAAAGTCATTCAAAGACTGGCTTTCAGATGGTAATTCTTGGACAGTTGAAACTAAACAATGGACAGTTGAAACTAAACAAGATAGTAGCAGAATTGTGAAAGTAATTATTAATAAATAGATAAGCATACCATTAGCTAACTGGTCCAAATAATGATCTAGTCAGTTTTCTTTAGAAATATTAGGAGTTTTTTTCAAATTCTCAAGAATCTGTATTTTACTTTATTTATAAAATCAACTCTCTTGAAATAAAATCATTAGGATTTTCTGATTACATTAGTAAGGAGTAGTGCCAGTGTGACAATCTTAAAAAAACTAACTTTAAATATTATAGTGATATAATTAAGCAAATATGGGGATGTTATTTAAAATGAGTATTCTCTTAGTTGATCAGAGAGATAAAAATATTTATAAAATGAACCTGCCCAAGCACTTACATTTCCTTGAAAGACAAACTGAGACCTGAAAATATGCATGGGCATATACTAAGAGTGACTGCAAAGATAATTGCATGTTTAAGATCCATGCAATGAAAAACAACTCAACATCCTCAAATAGCTTGTAACCCTTTATTATGATCCTGGCCAAGCTTAACAATGAGTTTATAAGTAACTTGTTATGGTTTACAACCAGAATATCCCCCAAAGCCCCAGATGATCAGAGGTGGGGTTTGAAGGATGACTGGATCCTACAGCTGGCTTGCTGCTTGGAAGAGAGGCTTGGTTGGAGGTGGGTCACCAAGTGATTGTATCTGCCTCCCAGGTCTTTCCTTCTCTGCTTCCTGGCTGCTGTGATGTGAGCAGCTGACCTCTTCCCAGCTCTCTGACCATGTTGTTTCTGCCTGTGAGCCAACTGAGCAATGACTGAAAACCTGAACCAAAACAAATATTTTTAAATTTGAAGGCATTGGGTACTATGTTATGTGCTAGTGAATACAAAGTGACTACCCTCAACTACATGTATTCTTTGGAGACTGTTTTGCCAGTGGAGCACATTTTCCGGAGCAAGCATAGCTAACAGAGGTGGTCTTTAATCAGTAAATAATGAATACAGGAAGAAACTCAGCTCCCATTCCAGGAGCCATAAAGATGGGGTCGTGCAATTTATACCTCAAGTAGGGACATTTTGTAGTTTTTCTTGACTTACTCCTCTTCTAGCATTTCCTCTCTCCTCTTTCTTACTGGTTTTGCTTTAGAGAGTTTCCTAAATTACTACCAGTGACTTCCCTAAGGATTTGCTTTCAGAAATTTCAGTTGAAGAAAGATAACTTTTAAAAATATATAAAAGTGGAACGTGGAGAAATTAAAATGAAAACAGCCACTTAAGCACGATCTTTGGTAGAAAATTATTTCAGTTTTGGAATTTTCATTTTTATTTTAATTAAAACTATCCAAGATAAGTGGTTATAAGTGAAAAATGAAGAGAAAAATTCAGGCTCCAAAAGGAAATTCTCATCTTTTTAATGTCTGAAATCTTAACAGTAGCGCTGTCTTAATTCTGGTATTTGTAACCCGTGATTGTTCTGCTTTTCATATCTTTACAATTTCCTTTTTTGAGAGTAATGGACTCTGAACATTGTCCAGCAAAACATAACTATCCTACAGATATGCCCAAGGTACACAAGCAACTACCAAGCACAGTACCCTTTAGTACAGAAAAGCAACAGAATCCAGTGAAGAATATATTCTTGGAGGAGAGGTAGAGGGGCTTGATTTAAATACATCATGGCTATATGGCATTTGCCTTTCAGGGAAATCAATTCAGTTCCTAAATACAGGTCTAACATCTAAAGTATTAGTGTGAACAACCCCTAAAAGAAATCATCTCAACTAATGCTAAAGATTTCTTTCAAAAACAGTTTGTAGTTTAAATTCAACCACAGAATACTGAATCAAGAAAAACGGCAATAATCAAAGTAAAATAGCAGACAGCATAATCTCCACAAATTAAAATAAATGATGTCCAGTATAAAATTCAAGTTGCCTCATAACTTGAAGATGAATAAAAACAATGAATGGATGTTTAAGTAAAAAACAATCCACATAATTTGGCACAGAATTGGACCAAACATTTTCTTTTGTTTTATTTTTAAAAGAGTCTTATATTTTCTTTAAATGAAATAAACCATGAGGGAAATGATAAAGCAAAGTAAAGAAATCTAAGTAAACCCATACAATTGATATGCAAGCATCATGAGAGATCTACACAAAATATCAGAAATTAAAAACAAAAAGACCTGACATAGAAGAGCTGAATGCGGAAGCAGAGGGAAAACTGAGTGAACATGAATAGATGGACTGGGCAGTCTAAAGAACAGAGAGACAGAAAAAAAGAGATGCACAGAAATGAGTAGGTCTGAAGGTTCTCCTAGGTAATATCTAATTCTTCAGTGTGTGAACAGGAGAGTGGGAAGATCTTAGAAGAGAGCTCTTAATGAGCGTTTGTCTTCCGTCGTTCATGTTAAGAGGTAGGATTTAACTAGTATCTCTGCTCTTTTGCTCACAATGCAACTTTTATTGTTTTATTTCTGATTGCCTTCTGTTATTTTTTTCTTTTTATACTGGCTGGAATTATCTGAAATTTCTGTATCTGTTCTTTCATGTTGTTTATTATTTGTGGCTAATGACCTCTCCTAATATTTCTTTTTCTTAGTGTTTCCTCTCTACTGATTCCGGAAGTTCAGTCACATATAAACGAAAGTCTGTGTTTATTTGTTTGTTTAACTTTTTCTTCTTTTCTTAAA
>PVJX010012660.1:0-26970 GCA_004027295.1 Dolichotis patagonum
CTAGGAGCTTTAGCCCTCTTCAGTAGGTTATCAGAGATTAGAGTTCACCCAGGGGCAGTGTGCGCTAGCTCCTCCCTTCTGGGCCAGTCAACCTTTGCAGGCCTTCACTGCATCAGTGTGCACTGATCTCAGGGAAGT
Source organism: Dolichotis patagonum (assembly GCA_004027295.1). NCBI lineage: Eukaryota > Metazoa > Chordata > Mammalia > Rodentia > Caviidae > Dolichotis > Dolichotis patagonum. Next base: position 139 of record PVJX010012660.1, read on the forward strand.
AACTGGGTCCCCGCCAGGGGCGTGGCCTAGTCCAAGCAGATTCCACCAATCTGCTCGGCGAGGGTAGTAACCAGCTGAAGCCACTTCCTTATGGAGTTAGGGCTGTCCTGCCCAAATCCAGCATGTCGTCCAGTTGGTTTCCCCTTTCCTGTGGGAGGGTCTTATTCCCATCACTCACCGCATCCCCGAGAACTGCTGGACTGCCCGACCTCCGAAATCAGCGCGGCTGTGGTGGGAATTCACTGTGCCTCTGGGTGGGTCGTGTGCAGTGCCGGTCCGGGCGAGCTGCATGCAGGGCTGTTCAGCTCTGCGTTCCGCGGCTCAAGCCAGTTGCTTCGGCGCGGATCGCTTGTTCAGGTCGGGCGGAATTCAGGCAGCTTGAGGAGGGCGCCGTGCTCGCTGATCTTATCTTCATTAATAGTAGCCCCAGGACCTCATATTCGAGCGGGTTTTTGCGCTTTAGTTTCTTTCTGGGTTGTGAGAGTCTTATCTCTCTCTGTTTGGGTCTCTTCCAGGGTGTTTTATTCTGGCATTTGAGCTGCCTCTCTCAGAGAGGGTGTCTCTTCTGCTACCTACCAGTCTGCCATCTTGTCTCTTCCTACAAGGCCTTTCTTGCTGTGTTGTCATATAGTGAGGGGAGAATGTGTAGCCTAAATGTATTTTTATAATGGGCATTAGTCTGTCCATGAGACTGGCTCCTCAGGACCTAAAACACCTTTCCTTGGGCACTACCTCTTATCATCTTATCGCATTGATTCCAGTATATATTTTTTGGAGGCCACATTGAAACCGTAGTATTCTGTTCCTGACCCCAATAATTCGTGTCCTTCTCATATGCAAAAGACATTGTATCCCAGTAGTTCCAAAAGTTATAACTGCTTTCAGCATCAAACTTACTTAACGTCTTAGTTTAAGTGTGAAGTTTCACCTCAGCATGTTACAAGTGATACTCAAAATAGACTTATCCTAAGGTATATTTTTCTTTCCACCTATGAGCCTGTAAAATCAAAACAAGTTACGTGTGTCACTGCTTGGTCATCTGAGGTGCACAATTAAAGGAGGACTTGTCCATGCCATAGCCCACATTAAGTACTGCCAGCAGTGAATACTGGTAGTCACCGGATGTTAAATTTGTAGGCTCGCAGAGCTTTTGGGGATGTAGCTTCCTCTACTTTAGACTTCAGAGGATGCTCTGGTCCTCACTAGAGCAGTGTCTGGTGGAACTGTGGGCAGGCAGGACACCATGAGTGTGTCTCAGTGTGAAAGAACTGCACTTTTCATCCTGTGAAAGGGGCTGTATGGGTTAAGCCTGCCAAGGCTACAAAGGGGGCTGCCTGAGACCTTGGGGGTGGGGGAGATCATCCAACCTTCATTTCCTAGGGCAGACTGTGGAGTCCAGAAAGATTATTCTCCAACTTTAAATTTACTGTTGTTTTCCTGATAGCTTTGGTTTACTTAGGACCAGTTACTCCTTTTTTTTTTTTGCCAGGTTTCCTCCTTTTGTGATGAGAATGACTATCTTCAACTTAAATTTACCTGTATTGCATTTCTAACATTCTTTGTTATGTGCATTCCTGTTTCTGTCTTGTTTAATTTTCCTTCTAACTGAAGAATTGCTTTTTAATTTCTTATAGTGTAGGATTGTAAGTAGCATATTCTCTTTATTTTTGATGGTCTGAAAAAATCTGTTTTCTGCCTTTACGTTTGAAGTATATTTTTACTGGACTTAAAATTCCAGGTTGACTCTAATAATTTAGAGTTTTGTTTTCATTGTATTTTGGCTTTGTTCTCACTATGAGTTGGTAATACTTACCTTTATAATAAGATAACTATTTATGTAGTAATGCACATTCTTACTGCATGGCTTTCTTCCTCTGGCTGCTTTTAAGATTCACTAGTTTTTGGTACTTGGATGTGAGGTTCCTGTTTCTGTGCTTAGTGTGTATTTATAGCATTACATCCAATATGAAAACATTTCATTCTCTAAACCTTAAAATGTTGTTTCTGTTTACTGTCTTTCCCAGGACTTTTAAGTGTTCACACAGAAGTTAGTACTTGTGATTTTGTTTCATAGGCTACTGGGATTTTATTGGTTATTTTTTCAGTCTATTTTTCTAGTTCAGTTTTCAGTTTCTAACACTGTCTTTAAGCTGCTTATCTTTTTTCTATGGTATCCAATTTCTGTTTTCCAACTAGTAAGGTTTTCATTTCAGCTGTTGTATATTTTATTGCTAAGTCATTTTTGGGGTCATTTTTTTTTTCTTTAAATCATTGAGCAGTATAGTTTTCAAGTGTTTGCTGATTCCATCACCTTTTTATTCTGGGCCAATTTTTATTGATAGATTTTTCTTGCGATTTTTTTCCTGCTTCTAAACATGTCTAGTAAATATTTTGGGTTTTTTCACGTTTAGTTTTTTTTTTTATTAGTAAAAAAAGCCTCAGTTTTCAATTGAGTTTTTGACTGTGTCTTTAACACTTAAAGATTTTCTGCTCCTTAGTGAAGGAAGGCATATGCGATCCTGTAATACACATATTTAGGAAATATGAAACATCATAGCCTCTGCTTGACACGTTTTCAGTTTAAACATTGTTATGGCTTATATTTGGATATCCTCCCAAAACCTCATGTGCTCATAGGTGGGGCTTTTGGGAGGTGATGGGACCATAGATTAGTCCACTGATGAGTTTGTCACTAATGGTGATTAAGGAGGTGAAGCCTGGGTGGAGAGGGTCAGTCACTGGGATGTGGCCTGGAAGGGTGTCTCTTCCTCCCTCCTTCCTCCTTTGATCCAATCCATGTCTCTGCTTCCATGCCATGAGCAGTTCTCCTCTGCCATCCTGCCTACCATGGACCCCACTAAGGAGTATAACCTCTGCAAAATGAACAAAAATGTAAACTGACCCTTTTAATTTAAAGAGTGTATCTCAGTGACAAGAAAAGTAACTAAGACTGACGTTCTTTTTTTTTTTGTGCCAGGGATCAAACTCACAACCTCATGTTTGCCAAGTAGGCACTCACGCCACTGAGCTAAACCCCTGGCCAAGACTTACTTTTTTTTTACTTTTTTTTAAAAAAAATTTTATTTTAAAGAGAATAAAACAAAAGAGTGCAGAACAGAGCAGATCAGAACAGGACAACATAGGCAACACAGTACTTTACACTGAGACATCCGGACATCAACAGTAGGTATCACAGTATCTCTTTCTCTGCTATAGTTGAGCATAGTTTCAAATGCAACAATATCAAACATAACAAAATAGTATAAAACCATTCAAAGAGTGAAAGAATTACAGGGCATTCTGACCTGAATAACAGAGAATGATCAATGGGTACTATAATATCTCATTTTCGATAAAAAAATTTTGTTTATACTATCACACATATTCAAATCCCAATAAGACACAATGTGATAGATAGAACCAATGGTAGTAGAAGAATAGAAGCATGGTAGAACTTCTAAGAAGGACGATATTAAATCAGCAATAGCTGTCATAATGTTTTGTTTTCTTCAAAACAGCTGTTCATACCATCATGCATAATAAAGTAAAACAAAACAATAAAACCATTCCAACTGATGAATAAAAACATTGAAAGGCTTCAAAGCTATGAGATGGGGACTCATGATTACCATAAAATCTTACATATTCTTATCAACTCTCATACTAGGGAGACTATACGGTATTTACACATGTGAGTTTGGTTTATTTTGCTTATGAGTATGTTCTTAAGTTGTGTCCATTAAGACTGACATTCTTTTTTTTTTTAATTTTATTTTAAAAGGGAGTAAAATTAAACACAACAAAACAGAACAGAATGGGACATAAGAAAGCATAAATTTCAAAGCTAGACAACCAGAGAGCTTCACTATCTGTCACATTGTCTCTTGTTTTCTTCCAAATGGTTGTCCTTATCTTTGCATATGGAGAGCTCATACTAAATAACATAGCCAATCTTCTCACAAGATGTGTAGTTCACTGGCTCCCACTTGCTAAGCAGGGGGAGGGAGGGGGGGCATGGGATGAGGGACAGGACGACATGAAATGTCTGACTCTCAGCCCACACACCTGCAGGATCACAGCCGCCCCCCCCCCCAGACGGGAAGAGTTCCTTGTTCTCCCGCACACCAAGTCAACCCCACAGTGTGCGCCAGGGTCTCTTTCCTTCAGGCTGCTGAAAGTCTGCCATACTCTCAGCTGCCCCCCAGAGAGGGGAGGAGTTCCTTGTTCTGCTGGCACCCTGAGTCAACCGCACAGTGCAGGTCCTGATGCACCAGGGTCTCTCTCCTTCGGGCTGCCGAAAGTCTGCCACACTCTCAGCCGCCCCCCCCAGAGAGGGGAGGAGCTCCTTGTTCTCCGAGCACCCTGAGTCAACCGCTCGGTGCAGGTCCCGATGCGCCAGGAAGACTGATATTCTTATAAGAACTTAAAAGTATCACAGCATAAACCTTTTGACATCTGCTTGCATGCATGCCAGACAGGAATTTTGGTGTTTTCCCAGCCTCCTTGGCATAAAGGAAAATAATTCTGTTGCCAGAAATGTGGGAAAGCCCAGTTTTGTTAGAGGCTGTGTTGTAGGAAAGCCTGCATGCTATTCAGATGCTGCTCTATTAGTGCCTTATAGACATTGCATCCAAAAGAGGAAAAAGCAGGTACATTTTAATTGGATTGTGGACTGAATGTTGCATTATTGGGGGTTTGGATTTTGTTCTTTTTAAAAGAATTTAGGGACTTGTCCTTGCAGGAAATTATTAGAGATCACCTTGATCCCTTTATGTATTGCTTTTAAGCTTTTCTTAGAGTGGGTCTGGTTAGCTTTATGGCTGTATTAGTGTCATTATATTTTTGGTACTCGGGATCAAACTTAGGACCTTGCACTTGCCAGGCAGGTGCTTATGCCACTGAACTATATCTCTGGCCCCTATAGCTATATATAAGGCATAACCCTTCTGAGATATTTCCTGAATGCTTTGGGTTTTTAACATTTATGTGGAGTGCTTTAAACCTAAAACATCTCTAGTTCTGTTTGAGCTCTGGGAACTCTCATAAATACAACTTTCCTGATACTTTTGGTCTGTCATTGGGATGTTTTACCATATGCTTGTGTGATTTTCTCTTAATGTGTGTTAAAGGGGACCCCATGTAGATTTCCAGAGATTGCTCTCTGCAGATCTCCTTCCTCCAGGTCATGCTCTGTGAATTCCAGCTGCCTTTGCCTCCCTCTTCTTAGTGAGACCACTCCGTTGTGTTGGGGATCCATTCCATAATGAGGAGGGTGTAGGGTTCACAATTTGTCTTTTCCAGAGATCACAGTATTACGGTGTTTTTTAGTGCCTGAAAACAGTCATTTGATGTATGTTTTTCACTTTTTTAATTCTTTGCAATGGGAAGTTAATTTAATTCGAATTACTGGATCATAGCTGAAATCAGAAGTCACCTTTTTTTTTTAATTGAGAAGGTAAGTGTGACTGACAGGATGTGTATAATAGCAAGAGTGGATGGTAGTATTGAAGCTAGGATAGCTACCTAAGTCTGATTTGACAGTAGACTGCGATGTAAGTGGTATTCCTGGCATTGTGATATACAACCTCAGTGATGGCCTACATGGAGCAGAGTTGGCTGAGCTTCAAGTGAGAGCATATAGGTGTAGAAATGGAAGCTCTGCTTAATTGAGTCGGTAATGTGAGGCAGAGTGGGTCGTCCAAGGTGATGTCAAGATTTTTATTTTGTGTGATTTATTTATCCCTTTAATAGGGGTTAGTAAGCCATTCATAAGGATTTTGTGAGGCTTAACCCAAATGATGGGTATGAACGTGCCTTCTAAATGACAGTGTAATATACAGTTTGAAGTATTGTTTATTGCTAAAGTCCATTCTCTGGATCTCTACAGAAGGGCCTGGATAAGGTTTCTTTGATGTCATAATGACCTTAAAATGTTACTATAACTCTGAAGCATCTGAATCCGTGTCTAGGGAGGAATTTTCTTTCCTGTTGTTTGTTAGCTGTCGGGAGCTGATCAGGCTCCAGATCTTAGAGATGAGCTTATGGAAAAGGATTAAAGACAAAATGCAAAAATGGTTTGTGGGATCCAGGAACATGAGAACTCTCTTGGAGCTAAGACAAAGACTTATGTATTGTCCATATTTGTTGGATTTCAAACAAGTTCAGGGTGGGACTGGGCATGGGGGAAAGTGAAGGGAGAAGCTGAGGTAAAAGCAGGAAACTGAGCAAGGCCTTGTGAAACAGAGGTCAGGGATACTCTGAGCAGTAAATCCTGCTAATTGAGAAAACTGTCTTGTCTTTGAAGTTGGCAGTTATTGCACTGGAATAGGGAGTGAGAGCCCATGGCGGGCTGCCTCAACTGTAGTGTTTTCTTGTCTTCAGAGCACCATAGTCTGCAGCTTCACTCTTAAACAGCCTGGTCCCCAACACTTAGCTTCATAGCAGTCTTGAACATAATCCTTTAAAAAAAATCCTTGACATGAGCAGAGCAAATGCCAGTGGAGTAGAGCTGGTGAAGTTCTAATGAGTTGGAGGAAAGGCAAAGTAGTGTGCTTCAAGGTGCAGTTATGTTAGAACGAAGCTGAGGTCTAGGGTTTGAACCAGTTGAAAAGTTACAGCCACAAGTACTATACACAGAAAACGGTTTCTAGGTCCCCGCCGACCATCAGAACATTCCATCATTACAAGTATTACTGCCCATTTACCTTCCTGTATCTTCCACTTGCTTATGTCACTGGGGGGGGTGGGCAATGCTCATGCTTTTCCTTCATAAAGATACTAAAAGCCCCACTCTTTCCCTAGAGGAATCATAACCTATCAGAAGTGGACAGCACCACAGAATACCAGAGTATCTTTGTTGTTAATTTATATTTTTTTATTCTCTTCATCCAGTGAGATATTTTGAGAGAAAATACACAATTTTATGATTACTAAAAATGGTCATTTTCACAGCTTTTGTATTGGCTTTTGTATGGCTTTTGTATTACTTTGTACCCTAGTTAAACATAATTCTTTTATTTCTATACTTAGTATTATTATGATTACTTATGCATTTATATCTAATAATTTAAAAAAGTTTCTACAGTAGTATGCACTCTTCCAGTTGTTGCACTGGAATGTAAATTTTAAAAAAAGTTTTATTCAGTAATTCAAGTACACAGAATGTTGTTACATACAGACATTTAATCATTTCATTAGATGAAAATGTTAGGTGTAAAATCCAGTCTACAGAAAGAAGACCTGAAATTCAGTCATCTGAATTAAAAGCACTTCTTTGGGCAGGAATGGTTTAATGACTTATCATATGCACGATTGTCAAATGTTTTGTGGGCAAAAGACAAAATAAGACTAGCTTATGAAAAACTTAGAATTGAGCTACGTAAGCTTCATGTAGCAGACATTTATTGAACATGTAGTCTGTGCCAGGTTCTATGCTTAGTGTCTGGCTTATAATGGTGACATAGACATGACCTTTTGGAAGAGATGATAATTTGTTGGAGGAAGACAGTCACGTGAACAGATAAATAACTGTACAGTGTGGAAGAATGTTTTCAAGCCACTGGTTAAAATATAATAGTGGTTAAAGCAACTACTTGTGTCCAGAGAATTGGAGCATCTTTTGCCAGTGTGGTAGATGAAGGCATGATGAGTGGGGAAGACAGGACAAGAGAAAAGGCTCTAGATTTGATTCACAAGAGGTCTGTGCGGTTCAGTACAGTAGCTATTAGCAATGTGTGGACATTTAAATTTTTAGCTGTATATGATAACTAGCACATATTTAAAGTGTAGAATTTAAAGGGAAACTGTCACATCAGTCATGATGATAAATACATGCATTGCTTTGAAAAATTTTCCTACCCATTTGTTTACCCTTGTCTGCCCTCTCCACACTGCCATCCCTGCTGTCAGGTAACTGCTGACCTGCTTTTTGTCATTGTATATTAGTGAATTTTCTAGTTAAAAAAAATTACACAGAATATACTCTTTCTTCTGGCTATAACTCAGCATAATTATTTTGAGTCATTTGTGTATCAATAGTTTTTCCTTCTGAATTATAATCCATATGATTTTTTTATCTTCCTGTTTATGGATATTTCTGGTGTTTTTGTTTTTTTCAATAATATGAATAAAGCTCTTTACTCTAACATGATTTAACTGTTCTTGTACAAGTCTTCATATGTACATTCATATGGGGGGTACATTATTAGCTTAGTAAGTTGCCAAAGTGGTTATATCATTTTACATTCTTACTTGGAATATATGAGAATTTCAGTTCTTTTATATCTTTTACTGATACTTGGTGTGGTGTGCAATGGTATCTTTTAACTTACATTTTCTTAATTACAATGACAAGTATCTTTTCATTTATTTGTCATCTTTTGTTTGATAAAATATTTTTACATCTATTGTCCATTTTAAAATTACATTGTTTTATTTTCTTCAGTTTTGAAATTACTTTATATATTCTGGGCTGTAGTCTTTTTGTCTTTTTTTATAGTGCCTTTTATTAACTGGAGCTTTTCTTCTTTTCCCAGCTTCTAAGAAAAATTTCCAGAAATGGATTTTCCTACGAGTCGTTTGTGTCTTTTGAGATGGCCATGTGATGTTTCTTTTTCAAGTTGTTAATATGTGGAATTACTGTGATGGAGTTTTGATTGCTAAATCAGATTTATACTTCACAGATATACGTCACAGATAAGCTCCATTATCATAAAGCATTGTTCTTTTTATATGTTGGATTAAATTTGTTGGAGTTTTGTTCAGAAATTTTGATATGTTTATGGAGGTTAGGAGGTTTAGGTAGGTTTTTTTTTTCCCCTCAAGAATTTTGTCTGTTTTTGACACGGGTGATGATGGACTCATAATAACAAGGTTGGAAATATTTCTTTCTTTGTAATTTATTAAGAGTTTGTTTATATGATACTCTTCCCATCCTCCACCCATGGTTTTGTTTTCCATGATTTTAGTTACTTGCAATCACCATGGTCTTATGATATTACACAAAAACTACAGAAGTAAACAATATCTAAGTTTTCAATTGCACGCCCTTCTGATTAGCTTGATGAAATCTTACTCATCCTATACCATCCACTTGGGAGGTGAATCATCCTTTTTTCCAGTATATCCATGGTCTGTATACTGCCTGCCTATTAGTCACTTGGTAACTATCTCATTTATCAGATTGTGGCAAGTATTGTCATAATGTTCAGATAACCTTTATTTTATCTATTAATAGCTCCAAAGCACAAGAGTAGTGATGGCAGTGATCTAGATATGCCAAAGAGAATTGGTACCTTGCTGCCTTTAAGCAAAAAGTGAAAGTTCTTACTTACTGGGCAAACGTAAATGTAGAATTTGGTACTGTTAATGGCTTCAGGCATCTGCTAGAGACCCTTCTATGGATAAAGGATCATGACCATAATTGGTATGATTTCTCCCCATATCTCTCATAAATGTTTGGTAGAAGTAATTATTGAAACTATGTGGTATAGATGCTTTTGTTGTTGTTGAGAGGTTTTTAACTGTAAATTTAGTTTATGGTATAGTTATAAGTTTCTTTATATGTGTTATTCCTGCTTGACTGAACTTTGCTAAGTTGCGTTTCTTAAAGAAATTGTATATATGTTGTCTACCTTGTTGAATGTATTAAGTGACTTTAATATTAACCTTCTGTCCTTTGTATAGTTGTATCAGTGCTTTTATTTCTTATATTGTTAATTTGTTTCATCTCCTGATCACTATGGTTAACAGTTTCTCAGTTTATTGATCCTGAAAATCAAGCTTTTGATTTCATTGGTTTTCTTTATCTCCCATCCTCTCATTTCTCAGGTTGCTGCTGTAATCTTACCATTTGCTTTTTCTTGCTTGCTTTGATTACAACTTAATCTTTCTAGTTTATGGTAGGTTATGAGATCTTCAGTTAAATACTTTTCTTTTATAGGCCTTTAGTATTATAAATTACCTCCAGAGTACTGCTTTAGTGGTATCTCACAACTGTTACTATGTTGAGATTTCATTTAGTTTAAGGTATTTTCTAATTTTCTTTTGATCTTTCTATACCCTGTGGATTATTTCGAAATGCATTATTTAGTTTCCAAACTAAATATTTTTTTTTCAAAAGATATTTTGATTACTAATGTCTACTTTAATTGCATTATTCTGGTTTCAAATAATGGGAGGGTTTATTTAAGAGACGTTTCTGTTACCAATATCTAGTTTAATTGGATTGTGGTCAGGGAACATACTTTATTTATTTATTTATTTATTTATTTATTTATTTTTGGTACCGGGGATAGAACTCTCGACCTCACGCTTGCCAGGCAGGCGCTTATGCCACTGAGCTAAATCCCCAGCCCCTTAGGGAACATACTTTATGAATTGAGTCATGTAAAAAGTACTGTCTTGTTTTGTAGCATGGAATATGATTTGCTCTGGCAAATGTTCTACAGGAACTATTTCTTCTGTGGTTGGTGGAACGTTTTTAAAGTATCAGGTCATTTTAGTTTGTGCTATTAAGCCTAAGTCTTTTACATTCCTTTTAATTTTTTCTCTAGGAGATATCGTTTATTAAAAGAGGGGATTTGAAATCTGAGAATTATGAATTGTTTATCCTTGCAGTTTGTTTTCACATATTTTGAAGCTGAGGGAAATATATTCTTTATATGTTTTGAAATTGTGCTTTTCAGAGGGTTAATGTTGGGATTTATTATGTCCTTTTGATAAGTTAACACATTTGTTATTTTAAAATGGCCACCTTTATGCCTGGAAATAGTCTTTCCTCATAAATCTCCTTTTTATGCTGTTTTCAACTTATCTTGATGTAAGTGATATTATGTTGTTTCAAGATAGTGTATCTTTTTGTTGCCATACATTTTATTTTTATACATAAAATAAACCTAACACCAAGTCAGTATTATAGGTAAGAGCATCCTTAATTTTAAAAAATCTGAAATCCAAAATGCTTTACAATTAGAAACTTTATGAGTGCTGATGTAAAACACTTAGTTTGGATTAGGGGTACTCAACTGTTAAAGCCTATACATAAATTCTAAAATCCCCAGACTCCAAAATCAGAAACACTTCTAGTTCAAAGCAGTTTGGATAAGTGGTACTTAAGTTGCATTTTTAAAAAGAAGTTTGAATAAGTAAAACTCATTCGTTTATTGATATAGTTACCATTCTCATGGCTTTTCTTTTTGTAGGTCCATGTTTTACTCTGGCATTATTTTCCTTGTGCTCGAAAGACTAACCTTTCCCGTGCATGTCTTGCTGGTAGTGAATTCCTGCCAGCTTTTGCATGCCTGAAAGCTTACTTTGTCTTCAGTTTTAATAGTATTTTTTTGTTGGGTTTAGAATTCTAGATTTTTCTTTCAATGTATTAAAAATTTTCTGGCATATCTTCACTGTTTATTTCCAGTGGGAAATCTTTATTTTTATTCCTCTGTATGTAATGTGTGCTTTCTCTGTGATTGCTTTTATAGTTTAGAAAAACTATTACTGGTTTTGATCAATTTGGTTAAGTTTCTTGGTGTAGGAATGTTTTCATTTTTCTTTTCCATAGTATTTGCTTTATGTTTTGGATGTTTGAGGCTTGTCCCCTCCAAAACTCACATTGTGATCCCATTGTGACAGTAGTGGGAGTTGAGCTTTAAGAGTTGCCTAGGTTATGAGGCTCTGTCTTCAGGAGTAGACAAACACCATATGGCAAATGCTCTGCTTGCCGGTCCTCACTTCCCTGCCATGGCATGGCGCTGCATTATTTTTGCAGCACAAAGGCCATGTATCACTTAGACTTGCAGCCTCCTGAACTTCCTAGTTTGTGTTATCAGTTAGTCTCTGGTATTCTGGTGTAGCAGTACACAACAGACTAACACAGTGTGTTAGTAGTTTTCATCATATTTTGAACACTTTTGGAAATTATTCTTCCAAATAATTTATTTTGGCGCACCGCCTCAGAAACTCCATGTGTATGGATGGAAGAATCTCTAAAATTATGCCCCAGCTAATTGCATTTTTAAACAGTTCTCTTTTATCCTTGTATTTCTCTGATGATATTGGGGAGATAAAAAAATGCTGAACTTAGTTTCTCCTATTGTACTCTTAAAACACACTTTATCAGATAGATGTGTGTAGGTTTTTCATTACAAGTCAAGTAAGCAGTCAGTTCTGTAGCAGACACTCTGGGTGTTCTCTAATTGGTTCAGTGCTGACACTGGCTACCTCTACTTCAGTGTCCATCACTGACCCTAGATTGCTTTTCCTGAGATTGGAATGACTAGCTGTAACTTGGGGGTTCTGTGACCCCATTCCAGGTTCAGTTATTTGGTGGAGTCTCAGAGAATTCAGAAAATACTTTCAGTTTATTTTAAAGGATATTGCAAAGGGTACAAATGATGGAGAAGGCAAATGGGAAGTACAGAGTTTCCGGTTTTCTGGAGGAGCCACCCTCCAGGAGCTGCTAGAAGTTTATCTGAACTTAATCTTTGTGGGTTTCTGTGTAGACTTTATTAGAGAAGTGTGATTGGTTAACCCATTCCCACAAGATTGACTTGTACCATGATGTACCACTGGCAAGGCTTACAAATTATAGCCCTCACCCAGTGGCAAGGCTTACAAATTATAGCCCTGTCACGAACGTGTTAAATCATTGACCACTGGTGATCAACTTAACCTTGTTTAGCCATCTCTTCTTGTTAAAATATAAAAAGACACATCACTTTGGAAATTCTAAGGAGTTCAGCAGGCTTAGATCTGAAAACTGAGCAGAAAACTAAATGTGTAATGTGTAACAACGCAGTTTCATATTGGATGGTTTCTTTTTCTACAGCATGTAAGTTTGCCATTACTCTTACCTTGTTTACATTGTGGTTTTTATTTCTGCATGCTTGATTTATCTTTTTATATATTCTGTCTCTAAACTTTTTGAACATGTGAAGTCTATAATAACTGATTTAATGTTCTTGCCTGTTAATTCTTCTATCTGTGTCAGTTCTGACTTGATACAATTGATTATCTTTTCCTCCTATAGTTTGTACTTTCTCTGCCTGATCATATTTTTGTTGGAGTACAGACATTTTGAATTTTATCTTGCTGAATGCTATATGTATATTTCTAAGAAATATTCTAGATCTTTGTTTTAGGATGTAGTTAAGTTGCTTTGAAAATATTTGATTCTTTCTTGTCTTGTTTTTGAGGATTTGTTAGGTGGTCTGGAGCAAGACTCAGTCTCACTATTTGTATTGCTAAGGGAATTGGTTCTGTGTATTCTGTCACTGCCGCAGAGGTCATGAAGTTTTCTAGTGTGGCCATGGGAATAGGCACTTAATTACTGTCCTTATGTGAGCACTTGACATGATTACCTTTTATCTTTTTTTTTTTTTTTTTGTCTGTGGTCTACCACTGAGCTGTATTCCCAGCCCCCCTCATTTTTATTTTATTTTATTATTTTTTTTTATTTTGAGGCCAGATCTGTCTTGCTAAGTTGCCCTTGGTGCGTCCCTAAATTGTGAGTCTCCTGTCTCAGCCTTTCTCATTGCTGGGATTATAAACATGAACCACTACACCTAGCTCTTCCCCCCTCCCCCTTACAGCATTTTATCTTTTCTTCCCTTTGATCTATCAGGGTTATTCTTTGTGTAAATTCACGTAGTTCCTTTGCATGCAGGTGCTGATCAGGGTTCAAGGGAACCATCTGCAGGAGCATGCTTACTTTCATGTTCTCTGTCCTGCTTGCCTCACAGAGATAATTGTCCTTTGTTGCCTATTGTTCAGTGTCTGCAAAATCATTTTTGTTATATGTATAGCCTTTGCATGAGTATAAATCCAGTCTCTGTGACTTTTTTAGAAGCAGAAGTTGTAGTTATTTACATTAGATCAGTTTCAAACAAAATCTAGTTCCCCATTTGATCTAGCCACATGCCAAGTGTTTAATAGCCACGTGTTTCTAGTGGTTGCTATACTGAAGAGTACAAATACTAAATATTTTCCATTGTTGCAGAATGTTCTGTTAGATTGTGCTGAATTAGACCATACGTTGTTGCATAATAGTGTGATCATAATAAAGGTTCATATAAAAACTGCAAGTAGGCTTATGTTGTACTTCATTTATTAAAAGAAATCAAATTATAAAATTTTGAAATTTTTATATTTTGCGGATTATGGAACTAGGGATGAATTTCAACTAAAGTGCTCTTTTTAATGGTGGTGATTTCTGGGGATTAAACCCAGAGCCTTGCACATCTTGAGCTTGTATTCTACCCTTGCGCTACACCCTAGTATCCCAGCCCCTTCCACACCCATTATATTGTCATCTCCGTGCAGCAGGTGAGAAATCTCTGGAATCTTGAGTCAGATCTTACTTTGGATATTTTGTTTTGTTTCTGGTGGCAAGTATGGTATTTAAATGATAATGTTTGAGATCCTTTAAGTCCATGATAGTGTCTACTCCTATTTCTTGATGTATTCCATGTCTGACATGGTATCTGGCACACAGTGTCAGAACTAATTTACATAAGGACATGTCTGGAACGAGGCATGGTGGTACATGTTTCTAATCACAGCTCTGGAGAGGCTGAGGTGGGAGGATCACTGAAACTTTGAGGCCAACCTGGGCTGCATAGTGAGTTCAAGACCATCCTGAATTACAGAGTGAGACTCTGTCTCAAAAAACAAAACAAATAAAACCCCCCAAAAACAAAATATAAAGTTTCTGATGGTTTGATAAAAACTGTTAGAAGAGCTAAAATGTTAACCACCTACATTCATGAAAAATTGAAGCAAGAAAGAAGCTATTAAACAGAAACTTCTACACTGTGAGTGGAAGTCTAATCCATTATAAATTGTCTTAGTTACTTTTCTTGTTGCTGGGACAAAATAGCTAACACCCACAAGTTAAAAGGAGCAAAGGTTTATTTTGGTTGAGTTTGTAGAGCTTTCAGTCCATATTTGACTGACTCTGAGGTAATACCACATGGTAGATGGCCATCCTAAAAAAGAAACAGTCCATTGCAGAGCAGGCAAGAGCCAACAAAGTGCGGCCTTCTGGGTTTTTATCCCATCTGGGCTATGAAGCCTTGCTTGTTAACACCTACACTCAGGAGTATATCTTCCCATCATCCGTACTCAGATCTATGCTAAACCAGTGTGTAGACTAATTCAATTATCCATATCATATATAATTCATTTTCACACATCCTAGGTCTGACCTCCTGTGAAAAACCCACCTGTGAGTACATGAGGCTTTAGGAGGACATGTTAGATACAGGATATAACATAAACTGAGAAATTTGGGGCAGTTTAATCAATATTTAGGTTTCTTATTTTGACCTGTTTAAGAACAAACTACATGTTCAAGTGTCAGATGCTTATTTTGTTAAAATGGTTAGTTTTATGTTTGCCATTTAATAAAATTGATTAGTTTTATATTTACCAATTAATAAAATTGATCATGTAATAGTACAAGCAGAACCCTCCGAGTATTAAATTAGAAGTTGTATACAGTCATCTGTTCAAATTAGCTTTGGTTTTAAAAAATTAGCAAGGTTATTTTGATCTTAACAGAATTAGCCTTAAAAATAAAAATAAATAGCTGCTGTAAAGTTTAATGTATATATCTTTTAAAGTAGTGGTTTTATTAATAACTGCATTGTGGAATTTGGTTTGACTCCTTTTTACTGTAAGGGTTTATTTTCTCAAGTAATTTTTTGTGTTTTTGTTTTTTTGAGATAGGATCTTACGCTGTAGTTTAGGCTAGCTTTGAACTCACTGTGTAGCCCAGGCTGGCTTTGAACGCAGTAATCCTTCTGCCTCAGCCTCCCAAGTGCTGGGATGACAGGTGTACACTACTGTGCCTGGCTTATTTTCTCAGATAATTTTGAAAGTGTTGGAAAATGAATGGAGCAAAATTTGTCTGTAGAAATATGCTTTGGTAGTTAGATATTTTGATAGCTGTATCTAGAATTAGTTTTGTTAGCCCAGAGGTGTTCTATATCCTCTTTCTTTGAGATATAAACCCCTTTCTTTCTATTTACTATCAGTTTTTAAAATTAATATTTGAATTCTCAACCTTTGAGTATTGGTTTACAAAGCTTTAAAAAATAGGAACCTCTTTTGTACTGGGTACTATTGTAAGGGCTTTGAGAATAATAAAAGTGTACTGAATATGGTTAGTATAGTTCCATGTGTCTAATAGAAAAGAGAACTGTATGCTGTACCAACAGTTGCAGTAGAAGTATATTCCCTTTCAAATTTTTGTAGATGCTTGAGAAAAAAACCTACAGGAAAAATAGTGAGTGGACTTGTTTCTTCCTCTTGTGTATCTGACATTTTTTAAAATTTTTATTAGCACATGTTTACAGTATAAAATGATTACATTTGTCACAGAGAAGTGATATATATGCATAACACATCTTAATTCTTTTTACATCCTCTTCTCCCTGCCCTCTCTCCTTCATCTCTTGGTCCTCTTTCTGTTTGCAGAAGATCTGTCTCCATATTTCGTTACCAATTATTTTTTACTTTAATTTATTTGTACTTTGGTTTTCTCATATAAGAGAGACCATGTGATATTTTGGCTTGTGTATCTGATTTATTTCACTTAACTTCATGGTCCAAAGGTACATCCATTTACTTACTAATGACTCAGATTTGTCCTTCTTTATAGCAAAGTAGTACTTGTTGTCTTTATCCATTCATCTTTTGATGACATAGAGGTTCCTACAAGATTTAGTTATTATGAGTTGTGTTGCTGTAAACGTAGGTGTGCATGGATACTGTACTGTGATGTCTTTTAACACTTTTGAGAAGATACCTAGAAAGGGAATAACTGAATTGAATAGAATTATTTTTAGTTTCTTTGAGCAGTCCCCATACTCACTTTTATAGTGGTTGTACTGTTTTACATTCTCACCGATATAGGATCCGTATCCACCCCCACTATCCTTCCATGCATTCTCAGCAGCATTTGTAGTTATTTGATTTCTTGATGATAACCATTCTTCCTGGAATAAGGTGGAATCTCAGTGCGGTTTTAATTCGCATTCCTCTAATGGCCAGAGGTGTTAGACATTTTTTCATATATATTTTTGGTTGTTTGTACTTCTGCTAAGTGTCTCTTCATTTCAGTTGCCCATTGTTTTGGGTGGGTCTTTTACTTCGGGGGGTCTAAAACTTGTCAGAGTACACATTTTGTAATTACCTTTGTGTATCAACAGTCTCAAAAATACTTTTCCCAATGTGTAGCACAGTGCAGTTAAGCAAATAGTATGAAGAGTGCATATTAACATTTGGGAAGTAATTACTTGTGAGAATTCTTTTTGAGGTTTTGTATCAGTAATGCAATCTAAAATAGCTAATATTCCATCATGTTTCAAACTGCAAGCTGTTACTCAGTAGTTGATTAATAAAATGAATTCGTGGTTCTCTCTCAGCGTGATAAAGATGTGGAATAGAACAGAAGCTGTGAGAATGCATCACATGTTGGAGAATTGTTTTCATAACATTTTAATTCTATAAATGTATGCCTACACTAGGTGGTGATATGAAATGTGTCTAATGGTAGATTGTGGGGAAAAATCATGAAAGACTTTGCTTTAGAAGTTCATTTTAGTTGCTGTCAAAGTGCTAGTTTTTCTTTACTATTTTTTAAGGTATGGAAATGATCAAATTTGCATGTCTGATGTGTGACAGTTTTGCTTGTTGATAATGCTGGTTTGTAAAATGCAATTTGATGAGGTTTGAACATCAGCCCAGATTTTCTTGTATTAGATAACAACTTTTTTTTTGGTTCTTTTAGCCTTCAGTCTTCAGGATCGTTGACCTTTTAATTCTTCTCGGATGGCTTTTTTTAAAGAGAGAAGGTAGAATATTGGTAGTGTAAGCACTTGACACATCTACATTAAGGAAACCTGAAGAGACTAGAACGTAATTAGTAAAAGCAAAGCAAAACAAAACTAAAGATAATAACAGACCCCAGAACAGCAGCAAGTCACTCAACTTGACCATGACACTTCAGGTTATCTATGAGAAAATACTTACAGTTAATGATAGAATTCCCTGTGCCTCAGATTTCCCGTGGAAAGAGGAGACTGTTACTTACTGACTTCTCATTGGACTTTTGATGCAATGTGGACTTTTGAGGTACTTTTACATTTTTTTTTTTTACCTGTGAAATTCTGCCAAATATTTGGAATAATAATGTGAACAACTTCGCCTTCAGGGGTCAAGTTCTATGGGTACCCCTAATGAAGTGAAAGTTAAATATTATATGTACATTTAAATGACTTTTCAAGAGCCAGTGTCTACAGTTTGACAAAGTTTCTATAGAGGAATTAAATTTAAATGGTTATAATTCTTATATTGGCAAAATTCTCCTTAAAGGCAATGATTTTATGAAGCAGATTTTAAAATCTTGTATTAAGGGGTTTGTTTCCCCTACACTGTCCAAAATTGAAATGAAAATCAATTTTAAAAGATATTTCTGTGTTAAAATTTTTACACTAGCTTTTATTTTCTAAAAACACAAGTCTTAAAAATGAAATTATATTCAGAATCTTAGTAGGTCATTGTGTTTGTTTTATAGTACTTGATTTTTGGTTTTTATTGTCATGGTATTTGCTATTAACTTCAGGTCTACTGAGCATGTAGAATACACAGCAGAGTTTGGGAATAGGGCGAAGTATAAAATTGAATACAGTTAAAAACATTTGGAGGTCAGAAATAATTTACATCTGGAAACATATCCCTGAATTCTGTGTTTTTTGTGTTTGTGCCACTTATTTACATGTATATTCTTTAAAAAAGTTTGTAGAACATAACTATAAAAATGGTTGTAGAGCCTCTGTGTTTTCTTTCCAAGGAAAGGTTTAATTTTAGGCAGAATTTAACTTTGCTGGTGTTGATTGGGTTGTTAAATCCTTAGTGTTAAATCTTTGCAGTGAAAATAAAAGGTAGGGAATGGTTGTAGTCAAGGTGCCAAGCCTTTGTGGTTCTAAATTTTTTAGGAAGACTATTTTTTGAGATGGCTGAAAAGGGAGAAGCCTTTGATCAAATTTGAGTTGGTCTCAGGGTTTCATCTTTTAGAACATCTGCTTTGTAATATGAAGGGATATTACTACTCCATAACCTTCTCTTACTTGTTTTGCTGTTTAGTTTTAATGGCTTCTGCTATTAAAAGAATAGATAAAAATTATTACAGGACACTCAGTTCAGAATTTGGTATTGTTTAAAAACTAGTGACAATCAAAAATGTGTCCCAAACTCCATGAACTGTGAACTTTCAAATGTAATTCGATACTTCATAGCACAGTGAGTAAAAATTGGTATGGTCCTGGAGGTAAAACCCACGCCTAAGGAAGAGTCAGTGTGGGCAGTGTTACGTGTATGTACGCAGGGTGCCACTTACGTGGTTCCTGCAGGACAGGAGATTGCTATGGCAGCATGGATTCTTTGAAGAAATCTTGGCAGGTTGTTTGGATCTTTTGAAGTATTCCATGTGTTGATAGGAAAGGATCCAGACAGCAATAAGCACACAACTGTAGGCCAGCAGTCAAGAAAAATAAGCATTTAGTTTTCAGCTTTAAACAGAGGACAGATATATTTGAGTTTCCCCTTCAATTCTAATCTTTCCTCAAAACAAATTTGTTTCCACAAAACAAATATTTATCCCTTTGCTGAGTACTGTTCCAAAAGCAAGTTTATAAGCATGTGCTGGGTAATGTTTTGGCTGGCCTAACATTGAATTTTTGGTAAAATTGTGGTGTAATGCTTTCTGATATTAATGACTTCTGCTATTAAAAGAATAGATAAAAATTATTACAGGACACTCAGTTCAGAATTTGGTATTGTTTAAAAACTAGTGACAATCAAAAATGTGTCCCAAACTCCAGTGTCCCAAAGACACTTATCTTGCAGTACCAACAGCCTTTATCTCTCTCCTTCACTTTGGATCCAAGCCTTCAATTACTGTAGTTTTGCTCTGTGGCTTCTCATGTCTGCCTCTGGACTGGTACTGAGGTGTGCCTCGGGCCTAGCATGCCTTCTCATTTTTCTGCCTCAACAAACCCTTTTTGGGTTTAACCTTGGTTAGTAGGTGTTCCTGACTCCTGCAACATTTGGGCATCTCTTCCTTCCCAAACTGTTGATTATAGTCACTTAGAGCTTACTAAGATTTTATACATTTTTGTTTTGTGGGTCATGTATTGGATTTAATTACTTACAGATCTGCCTTTGTGGTTAGGAGTTGTGTGTTTTGTACTCATGTACCTTAAAATAGAGGACCAGACACTTGGTTAATAATTTGTAAACATAGTTGATTATTGGTTTAATTTTAAATATATTAATGGTTGAAAATCATATTTGAATAATAGGTTTTGCATATATAGGTAGTCTCTATGGGCAGGATACTCAAATTGAGTGAACAGTACTCTTAATACTTGATCTCAGGGTCAGTAGTGTTTTGTGTAGAACTTAAGTTTTTCATCTAAACAGTGATTCTTTGTATAGAGTACAGTATCTAGGAAATAATTGAGATTTTGGTGTTTGAATCTTCTCTACAATGACATGTCCTAGTGCCATTCTGGATTCCAGGCATTGTATACAGTGATGGCACAGGACATTGGTTCTGTGCTGTTTAGTTTCCTCATGTTGGGTTTGCATATTTGAATTTTTCCATATGTTAACTTTCTCCTCTTTATCCTCCTCCTCCTTTTCCTCTTCCTCCTTCTTCCCTTTTCCCTTCCCCTTCTCTTTCTGCTTCCCCTTCCCCTTCTTCTTTTTTTTTGGTATTGGGGATTGAACTCATGACCTTGGACTTGCCAGGCAGGCGCTTACACTGCTGAGCTAAATCCTTGACCCCTAGTTTTCTCTTTTTAAAAATATTTATAAAGAATAAAAATTTATTTCTCATAATCCTAGAGGCTGGAAGTCCAAGATGAAATCTCTGGTATTTGGCATCTAGTAGTTCTTCTTTTACTTCTTCCAAAAATTAAAGACTAGGAGCCAGAAATATAGCTCAGTGGTACAGTTCCTGCCTAGTAAGTGTGAGTTCCTGAGTTTGATTCCTGGTAAGGGGGGGGGAACTGGTATGATTTTTAAGGAAAGTTCTACCTGAGACCAGCCAGAAATATTCTTATTTGTTAGAAACTATTGAAATGAAACTGTTAAAACCCAGTTTTAAGCAATACTACTTTGCATATGTAAAATGGTCTATGTACTTTTTAAAACTGGGTCAGTATAAAATTGGGAGATCGTTGATGCTGTAATTTTTTTCCTCCAATCTGAAGGAAGAGGAAGCTAAAAACCAGATACTGAATTAAATACTTTAGAATTTAAATTTTTTCTGAAAAAATAATTCATTAATTATTTCATGCTTTTTGTGTCTTGGAATGTTAAGCTTCTTGCATTAATTAATTTTTCGGTAGTTCTAGGGACTGAATCCAGAGCTTTGCACGTGCTAGGCAAGCAAGCATTCTACCACTGAACTATATGGGTACTGTTTATTTCTAGAATTATTTATTGGTGAAGTATTTAAAATTCATATTAAAGCTCAAAATTGCTGTTAGCTCTTCCCTTTGGTTTACTTAGCAAGTTTAGGAGGAATGCCTAGGACCTAGGAGAGTGCTAAGGTCTTTTGGGTCTGATAAAATGTTAGGATATTCACCACTCACAGAACAGTTACTATTCCCTTAATGCAAATGTAGTAAGAAGCTGTTACAGTTAACCACAGTAGGAAACGGCTTCATAATCAGTTCCTCACCATTGCTGACAGCCTAGATTATATTTGGATGAATTATCTTGAAGAAGTAGCACTTTATATTAGTCATTTTTGCTTAAAATTTTTATAAAATATGTTAACAAATTTTTTTTATTTTTAAAAGCTTACTGGATATTTATCTGTTAGGGTTACAGTCATGAATATTTGTTGTACCTTGCATAATAAGACCATATAGTATTAGACATGTTTCATATGGTTTTCTGATTAGGTTGATAGGTTTCTTAGTTTCCTTGTTGCTGAAATAAAATATCCAACACCCATCAGCTAAAGGAAGACAAGTTTACTTAGCTCACAGTTTGTAGAGGTTTCAGTGCATCATCAGCTGGCTGGGTGGTGAGGCAGACAGGCATTACAGAGGAGAAACAGTTCATAGTGGGCAGAAGGTAGCAAAGCAATAAGGAAAGACCACAGCTTAGGGCGGGTTTTGCCCTCATTGTTAATCCTCGTGCCCTTGATTCTAGCATTTCCCTGTGAATCAATCCCACTGTCACACAACCTAGATCCCGCTGTTTCTGAAAAAGCTCCACTTACAACTGCTTGAGGCTTTGGGGGGAATCTGTGTGCCAGTCAGTCTTTTCCACATTACTTTGCATTTATGTAAGTAGTGTTTTATTTTTTCTTTTTACTTATACTTACTGTATTTCTTTGTCAATGTTTAGCAGAGCAGCTCCTCCTCCCCCTGTGCCATACTGATATTGAACCCAGGGAACTACATCTCCATTTTAAAAACTCCATTTTTAAAAGTTTTTATTTTGAGGCAGTCTCATTAAGTTTCTTGAATTTTCCAGTCTGGGCTAGAATTTGTGATTCTCCTACCCCAGCCTTCCATACGTCTGTGAGTACAACTGTGTGGCTGAACTTGGCTTGTGTTTTTGTTACACAGTATAATCTTTATTCTGCTGTATATAATCTGCTAAAGGTTAATCTCCTGAGGTTAGTTAGGTAGCTAAGCCTTATTAAAATCAGAGACTTTATATGTGAGAAAAGACTTGGAGGTGGTTTTTACTTCTCTTAGGAAGAAGACCTTGAGGGTTTTCTTGAAGGCTTTTCTAGCGTATTTCCCTATCTTTGGGTAGACATGATCAGTTGCAGTCATTTGATATCTCACCACCATACATAGGTTGTTGTACTCCCTCCCCCAGATGACTTCAGTATTAAAAACTTTTAAAATCACTTATCTTTTTATCCTGTATTAGAAATGTTTAAGAAAATATAAAAAACAAATGGTCTCTGTGTTTTGTTGAACATCAATTTTGAATTAGAGGCATTTCAGGTACTAGTTAAATAATAGAAGTATTAGGCATAAGGTGGATTAAGTTGATGATTTGGGTAAAAACTTACTGATAGTTATAGAATATGCTATTAAAACAAACTGAATTAAATTCTAATATGTCCTGATGATGAATATTCTTTTGACCACTTCGTAGTCTGAACTGGTGGAAAGTTTTACTTCAATCATCTCACTTTTTTTTTTTTTTGGAGGTGGTGTTCAGGGTTGAATCCAGGGCTTATACGTACTATGCAAGTGCTCTGCCACTGTTGTGCGCCCCTAGTTCATTTTCTTAAATTTTTATTCTGAGAAAGGATCTTGTTCACTTTGTTTAAAATGGGTTTGAATTTGTGATCTTCTCACCTCAGTTTCCTGAACAGCTGATAGTACAAGTGTGCACCACTATGTCAGTAAATAAATGGTCAGTGACGTTCTTTGACGCTGAAGTTTGGTGAGTTCTGTGCTGTTTCTGAGATTCTAAGCCTTTGCTTGCTCCTTTCTTTAATGGGCTGCTTTACATTCCTCTGTGTTCAGAAACAGTTTGTTTAGGAGGTGAAGTGGCAGAGCTGTGACTGCCAGGGAACAGATGTGTCTCTTTTCTCACCATGGCGCTCTTGTCTTTTTGCGACTTTTAGATATAAGATACTGGTCCAAACCCAAAGGAGAGAACTTAGGGAATCAGCTAACTATAACTTGCTTGAGGTTCAAGAAAAATTCACAAAAGTAGAGAGGGAATGGATGCAGGTTGCTGAGGCTGCAATATGGGATATTGCTCCAGGCTTTTCAGCTCATGACTTCGGTGAAAATGAAATCCAAGCATCAAGGGTATACATTCTGTCCATTGGAACTTTCCTGTGTGAGGGAACTTGAGCTTGGAGTCATAGTGCAACTGCCAGGAAAGTATGAGCATTAGTTTTAAAAAGCTAAGTGGAAAAGTTTTTCTTTTCGCTAAATAAAATCATCAGTCACTTCAGCTGCTTGATTACTAAATGAGGATACAATTTTCATCCCCATTTATTGGTTGGGTTTAGTTAGAAATAGTCAAAAAAGCTGGATCTATCCAAATTTCTTTTGTAGCACTAACCTAAGAAGAATAAGATTGCTTTTCATTCTATTTGAGACAAATAGCTATCTGGGTCTGGGAGAACAACAGCATGGTTTTGGCTTTTATTCTTTTTTTAAAAAAAATTTTTTTTTTTGCTCATTTTTTTATTTAAAGAAAAAAACAGAAAAAGGGTAGAAATGATACAGACTTTTAAAAAAAGATGAACAGTAAGAAATCACTAGTTGATAAATTACATATTGTCCTCTTAGAAATAGTTGCTCAAGTTACAAAATTAAATCATACAAAGTAGACGTTCAAACAGACTGTAAACAGCTACACATGCTTTAGTCTTTACATGTATTTCTATCCTTTCTGTATTAGAGGGAAAAACAAAACAGAGCAAGACAAAACAAAACAAATTCCTGTAAGAGCATGAAACCAAAAAGTCATAAAACCACAGTACAAGGTGATCTACAATGGTTACTGTGTTTTCTCTTGTTATCTTCAATAGAATTGTCTATATCATCAGGCATATTTGGATATAGCAGTATAATTGAATGTAGCAGTACGTAACAATATTGGTAAAAACAAAACATTATAGACAATGTAAAACTTCAAAGGCAGGTAATAATCAAACCAGAGTAGGTATCCTAGTGAATCTTAACATCTTCAGTGTAGTTGCCTATACTCTCAGACTTGACACTATCAATCATAACAGTTTTGAATATAATCTGTGAATACAAAACAGCAATCTAACAAACCAGATTCAATTAAGATCAGTCATGGTAAAACAGTGTAGTTGCCTATACTCTCAAAGTTGATATTATCAATCTTAACAGATTCAAATAAAATCAGTCAATACAAAACAGCAGTCTAACAAGTCAGATTCAAATAAGATCAGTCATAATAAGACAGTGTAAGTTATACAGGGCTTCAGATTAAGTTAATAGGAAATTAAGGATGTACTGTACTATGTCCTGCTGTTTTCGGGATAGCTGTCTGTGCCCTCACATCTAGTACAAGTAGACCAACTGGAACAGAATATAATCCATCTAAACAGAGCAGTGTGAGTAATGTGCGTTTTAAATCCTGATAACACTATTAACAATATCCTCTGCCTTATTTCTTTAAACTATTCCTCCCCTTTCACTCCCGCAAAGTGCACTGTGCATTTTGGGTCCCACCAACTCCCTCAGTTTTTAGATTTGGGGGGCAACCTGCTGTTTACCTAAGTGGTTCCAAACCTTTTCACTCCTGGACTTGATCTCGAGTTGTATTCCTTTACCTACAAAAGCCTCAAGGTTTTCCTTCGTTATAGCTGCATAACTATAGTTCTCTACTGCATATAAGTATCCTGTCTTTCCATCCTATCTGCAGGTGGTGGTCAAGTTGCCCCTATTTCTGTCTGGCTCCTTGTCACATAGAGCATTGTTTTCTCATATTTGATTTTCGGTCCATAAACCCTCTCTCAGGTTGATTATATTTCCTATACAGAGCATCTCAATGGACCCTATCTCCTGATGTACTCTGTCTGTGTTTCTTTTTGTTAGTATATCAAGACCATCTATGTTAGAGATTATAGCCAACCTTCTCTGCCTCGTTTCTGCTATACTATTTTTCTGCCATTGCTTTTCTAGTTTTCGCCTTCATTCTATTGCCTGCCCTGTTCATTGAGGCCTTTCTGCCACTGTTCCTAAAATCCTGGTATTTTTTTTTTCCTCTCTAGTGCGTCCTTCAGTATTCTCTGTAGGGTTGGATTGGTGGTCACAATTTCCCTCAGTTCCTCTTTGTCGTGGAAGCATCTTGTTTCTCCATTAATTTCTCGTGACAGTTTTGCAGGGTACATCAATCTGGGCTGGAGGTTATTTTCTTTCAGGGCTTGGACTACTTCACTCCAAGCTCTTCTTGATTTGATGGTCTGTGTTGAGAAGTCTGCTGTGATCTTGATGGGCTTTCCTTTGTAGGTGATCTGTTTCTTTTCTCTGACAGCTTTTAATATTCTGTTCTTATATTGAATTTCTGGGATCTTGATTATTATATGTTTGGTTGTAGCTCTGTTTTGGTTGTAGGTGGCTAGAGTTCTGTATGCCTCATATATCCAAATACCACTTCCTTTTCCCATGCTTGGGAAGTTTTCCTTAGTTATTTCCTTGAATAGCCTTTGTATTTCACCTGTTTTTATTCCTGCTTTTTCACTTATTTTTCTTATTCTTAAATTATAGATTCTCTTATCATCTTCTAACCTTTGTATTGTTACTGCCTGTTTCCATGTTATTTTTAAGAGATCTTTCCTTTTGTGATCACACATTGCAAACTTGCCTTCAAGTTTTGATAGTCTATCCTTAGTTTCTTTTAAGCAGTTTTGCCAACTTTCAATGGAGTTTTTAATTTCCTGGGAATCTCTTTGAATCTGCTTCATGTATTCTAGATTTTCTTTATATTCTTTATCAAAGGTTTCTCTCCTTTTTTTGTGTTCCTTCATTCTTCCGTCTGTGTCTTCTTGAGAGGTGCTTAGCATTTCTTTTATTAATCTACTTATATCTTGCTTTACCTGATTTAATATTTCAGTTTTGAACTCTTCTACAAGGTCCCAAAGATATCTCTTAATGTCCATTGAAGCGGTGTCTGATGTTGCCGGTTTGCTGCCCTCAGTCTCTTGTATTTCCCTCTCCTGGATGAATGTTCTCAGGGTTTTGGGCTGGGGACTTTTTCTTTCTTTCTATTTTATTTTATTTTATTTTATTTTAT